>JALIZH010032742.1:0-237500 GCA_030522465.1 Rhipicephalus appendiculatus | reverse complement strand
CAATTACTTTAAAGAGATTACTTAGCTTCTCTTTAGTAGCGTTCATTATATTGCTCGTATTCTTGACGATATTGATGCTTTTATTTGTTACTTTTTTCGTAGTTTGAGCTTGTGAAATTAGTAATAGTATTTGTTCTTTGAAATAAACGTTTATTCTCCAGTAATTTGGATTTTAAATGTTCCCTCGCTTTTAAATGGTTTGTGTTTTTTGGTGGCACTTCGACTTTCGTCATATTGCCTTTACGCATTTTGCATTCTGCTTCACGTGTTCTCCGTGTATACATGGTTGTGCTTTTTTTGGCAGAATATGTTCTTTTGTTCACATTTGCTATAATCACATAATCACAGTGAGATTACAATGCCTATAAATATAAAATAAACAAATAAACAACTGATGGTAGCGATACCGAAGGAGGAAGCGATAAGGAGGAAGAGGGATAGATAGATAGATAGATAGATAGATAGATAGATAGATAGATAGATAGATAGATAGATAGATAGATAGATAGAAAGACAGACAGACAGACAGACAGACAGATAGATAGATAGATAGATAGATAGATAGATAGATAGATAGACAGACAGACAGACAGACAGACAGACAGACAGACAGATAGATAGATAGATAGATAGATAGATAGATAGATAGATAGATAGATAGATAGATAGATAGATAGATAGATAGATAGATAGATAGATAGATAGATAGACAGACAGACAGACAGATAGATAGACAGATAGATAGATAGATAGATAGATAGATAGATAGATAGATAGATAGATAGATAGATAGATAGATAGACAGACAGACAGATAGATAGATAGATAGATAGATAGATAGATAGATAGATAGATAGATAGATAGATAGATAGATAGATAGATAGATAGATAGATAGATAGATAGATAGATAGATAGATAGATAGATAGATAGAAAAACACGAGAGCACAGTGTATGCTAAACGCAAAGACGGAGACGAGGCCTCCCTTCTAGACCTTGCGTGTGGAAGGCCCCGGCTGTTTGTAGAATGGGGGGTGTGGGATAGAGCTTGACAAGGGGGGATAAGACGGAGGCCAAGAGCGTGTCAAGGTAGCCCCGATCTACGAAGAAGAAGCGACGCCCGGGATGAGGGCATGTTTCCTTTGGCAGGCCCTCGTATTTCATTTTTCGCATCTCCAATCTCTGTCCCTCCCTCTTGCCACCAAAGAACGCTCGTCCTTACGTTCGGCCGCTTATCGTTCGGCAATGTGTAGCCTTTGCATAACTGTAGTGGAAGACACAAAGAAAACTGAGCCCGAACTCCCGAAGAAGATTCTGCGAGAAACAACACTTCCTAATGGTAATAATAATCATAATTGTTGGAGTTTTAGGTCCAATAGCCACGATATGATTATAAGAGACGCCGTTGTGGAGGGCTCCGGAAATTTTCGACCATTTTGGTGTTCCTTAACGTGCACCTAAATCGAAGTGTACAGGCCTTTTCGAATCCATCGCAATGCGGCCGCCGCGACCGGGATTCAATCAAGCGACCCTCGGGTCAGCAGTCAAGCACCATGACCACTAGAGCACAATGATGGGCACTTCCTTACGCTATTTAGGCCACAAGAAATGTGTAGTAATCCTTGCACAGCTTTTTAATGTACGCCATCCTTTCACTAACTGTCTATATTGTGTTCCTCCCCTTCACCTCCCCCGTGTAGTGTAGCAAATCATGTGCAACCTGGTTAACCTCCCCACAATTCCTTTGCCTTTCTCTCTATCTGAATTGCAAATGCACACAGAGTGAATCCTTTTCTGTCATCACCAACAGACATCTTCCACACAGCTCGCAGAGCTTCGTGATGCAGTGCGTCATATTGCGCGCTCCGTGACATAACCCACACGCATCCATTACGACCGCGAAGATGAGCTGTATGCGCCTGGTGAAGTCCTGGTGTGGCTTGCACAGAACCCGATACGACAGGCACTGAAAGCGCGAGCTATGAATAAACAGGCGTCGCCAAGACCTCGCGCATATCGCTGCTGTAACACAGAAAACGATGCATAGCCCCCCCCTCCCCTCCCCTCCACCCCCTCCCGGAGGATAAGGGGCAAGAAAGAAGCGGGACGGGGGGCAAGGCCACTACTAACAGCGAGCGCACGAGGCAGCATGAGCACTTGCGACACACAAACCCCGAACGTCGCGGACAGTGCAGAAGAAGAGCACCGAGGCTTCTTCGTTTCGTTCATCGGCAACAGGAGCGACTCCAGATGTGACCGCCACCGCCGCCGCTCTTCCAACGTCGACGCCAACGTCATCACAGCCAATCAGAGCCAGAAGGTCCCTTCCGTCAAGAGCAACCACCCTCCCTCGCTAAGCGATGGCCTCCACATTGCGGCGTCGAAGAGAAGGAAGGAGTAAGAAAGTATTACGAAAAAAGACTCAAACCAAAAAAACGAGAGCCCGGAGATGAGTTCTCAGTCGTTCAGGCGACTCCGTAGCGCCGACATCGCTACCGCACCACGCGAACGAAACCGCCCTTGGATAACCCCGGCTGTAAGACCTGTGCTTGTGGCATTGAACGTAGTCGCGGACGCAAGGTTTGACTACCCGCCTGCGTTTGTTTCATCGTTCTAGTGCTTAAAGACGGTGTCTTGTTCCGGGAACCTTCAGCATTAAAACCCTGGATCCTCGATGCCTGCCTCGGCTACACTGCGACCTAAGTGAGAGCCCACGTCCTGTCGACGTCAGCAGTTCAACGAACATAGGAACAGCACAGTGACTTGCGATGACTGTAAGCCGTACGGAGGTGACGCGTCGTTCAAGGACAGTTCATTCGATCATGAAGACAGACCCTGACGATGCACTGAGGCCAACTACACGATCGGCAAGCCTAGCGGCCCTCTTTGTGCTGTCGTCGATGTTTGCAAGGGCGGCCGGAGACTTTCGGGAAGGGGCTGGTCCTCCCGAGGCCAGGTCCTACCTCACGCACGACCTCGACCTCTCGTCGACCCTGTGGGAGACACTGTCTTCCACGACGGCATCCGCGTCGGGACTCGCCGTAACGCTGCGAGACGCGCCGCTTAGGCCCCGATTCAGCCAGGAACAGGCGTTACTGGAGCTGCAGTTCACGGGCGACACCACGCACGGTTTGCGACTGGCGCTAGAGGGCGCCCAGCGGAAACTTCGGCTAAGGTCCACCGAGGTCAGCCGAAGAGGCGGCGCCATCAACGACACGTCGTCGCCGACCTCGTCGGCGGTGGACGTCGCCGGCGTGCCGCGAGAGGTCGTCCTCCTGTTCTCAACGGCCGAAGGAACCCGGGACCCGATGGCCAATACGGACGTTCACGTATTCCTCGACTGCCAGGTTCAAGAGCAGCTGTCCCTCTCGCTTCCGCTGCGAGAGATGGCTCGACAGTCTACAGGTCTCAGAGTCTATCGGGACAAAAGGATCAAGGTGGACACTGTGCGTGATGTGACGCTTGCACAACGTGCTCCGCAGGGCGTCCCCGTCCTGTAAAAGACGGGAGGCCCTGACCACGCCTTCGGTCGCCGTCCCCGGCAGAAGCGGCAGCGGCGGCGGAGGCCCCAGTACCAGCGGCCGAATGGCGATGACGTCAGACGGAAGGGACCACGGCGGCGAAGTGCCCGAAGACGCCCACTTTCGCGGGGACATCGGTCGACTGGCGACCAGGGCCCTCGTCGATCTCATCGACATGCTAGCCGTAAGCTAAACATTTCATAATCCTCGCTGACCTTTCATCATACGTTGTGGTCGACTAGCAAGTGAGATGTCCTGCTGTTGATCTCAGGGTCGCGGGTTCGATTCCCTGGGCAGGCAGCCGCATTTCGATGGGGGCAAAGTGCTGGGGCACCAGTGTACCGAGACTGCGGGGCGTGTTCCATGAGCCCCGCGAAGTTGAAGTTAATCCGGAATGCGCTATTGTGTGGCTGATAATTATTTCCTGTTTCGCGCACTCAATACCCTAGGAGTTAATTTTCGGGAAGCTTAATAAGGGTTGAGGACTAATTGATAGCTAATCAATGTTCAGGAATTATTGACTCGATGACCTATAACGAGTAATCGATCCCAGCTGGTCAATAGTGTACGAATGATTAAGCCAAGAGCCATTCAATAATAATAATCATAATAATAATAATTGTTTTTCGCCCAGAAAGTGATGGCAGAGAGAGGACCAGCTCTCCCCTTCCTATTAGCAAAAAAGTAAACATACCTACTTGAACATTTAGAGAGAACTGAGAAATATACCAGCAGTAATGAAGAAAAAGAGATTTCAATTAACAGAACTTAAGGTAGATCACATATACAAAAATTCAGGTTATAACTTAATGCACTTGGATATACAAAAATTTGTTAGTGATCTATCTATAAGGGATCGCGCGCTCGCTCTCTCTATCAAACGTAACTCCTCTCCCAGGAGTCCAAGAAAGCCATCGAGGTCCAGACGCGGGCCCTCCTGATGCTGACCGAGACGCTGTCCCGCTGCCACCTGTGCCAGCGGCGGTCGCCCGACGACGACCTCATCATCAACGTGGGCGCGGCGCCCGCGACCTGCGCCAGCCGGCCCTGCTTCCCGGGGGTGCGGTGCGTGGACATGCCACACGGCGACTACCGGTGCGGGCCGTGCCCGTCGGGCTACACGGGCGACGGCATCCGCTGCCAGCCGAACGACAGGTGCGCGCAGGAGAAGCCCTGCTTCCCGGGGGTCACGTGCCGGAACGCCCCCGGAGGAGGGTACCACTGCGGACCGTGTCCCGAGGGATTCCACGTATGTGGTCCCGACATCTTTATTGACCGAATAAGTGCGTTTTTCTGCGAGCTAGTTGGTTCCTGCTGAAATTTTAAATACACTGCACAACTAACTGAACCACATTAAGGTGTAGAAACGAGAAAACTATAGATCCAGCACTTAATGTAACGCTAATTCTGCTCTAATACTGCGCTAATTCTGCGATTAATGTGGCGCTAATGTAGTTCTGGGGTAAGTCTTGCTGCAGTTCTAAATCACGCGCTAGATCCTGCGCTAATGTCGTTCTTGTGTACATCTTGCTGTACTTCTAGGTCCTGCGCTCAATGCATCTCCTCTACCGTGAAACGCGGGCAACGCAGCGATTCACATGGCAAACGCGCGCTTACCACCCCCTCGGCAATCGCGCGCTTGCCGAGGCTGTGGCGCTCTCTTGCGCGGCGCGGGTCTGACCGGATGTTTCGGAAACGTTTTTCGCGTTTTTTTTTTTGTGAATTATTGGGAATCATTCTTGGTTATTTCTGTAGTTCATACTATTCTAGACCTTCTTTGTCTTACACTACTTCTGAGCATTGTTAGCCTTGTTGAAGGTCTGTGTAGACCACAGCGTGACAATGCGACATGAGAAAGAGGATGTACGACAGACAAGTCGAGCCCCGAAAGTACTACGCACTTAAAAGGAAGATTTCTGAAGATTCGCTAGCTGGGCTAGTTATGAGTCCATCGCAAACAACAGCACAAAAAAACAAAAACAAAAAAAAAGCATACAGAAAAAAAGTGACAACTGTCACTCCCGTCTATGTGCCTCATCTCATTTTTGGCTGTTATTTGCAAAAGGAAGATTTCCTGTCATATCTTTTTGCGTTTCTACACCTTAGTGTGGTTCAGTTGCGCAGCGCATTTCAAATTTGATTGATTCGTTGAATGATTAACACAACATAATCAGTTTGATGAGCGACTCATTGAAGGAAAGATTGATTCATTAAGCCAGCTGACATCATTAATATTCGTTACCATCACTAACATTCATTAAAATCAATTGACTGTAGCCCCCCCCCCCCTCCCCCCTGGCTACACACATGTGTATGTGCCCGCAGGGCAACGGCACCCACTGCGAGGACCTTGACGAGTGCGATGCGGCCGAACCGTGCTTCCAAGGCGTGGTGTGCGTGAACGAGTACCCCGGTTTCCGGTGCGGTCCGTGCCCGCGAGGCTTCGAGGGCGACGGCGAGCACCGGGGCGTCGGCCTAACGTTCGCGCGCGGCTCCCCGCAGCGGTGCCGAGACGTGGACGAGTGCGCCGACGGACGAAACGGAGGATGCGTGCCAAACTCACGCTGCATCAACACGCAGGGATCGAGGTACTTTTACGACGTCGCATGAACAGTGGGTGAACACGGCTCAGCGTGGCCGCGCTCCCGCGGAGCGCCATTGCATCAGAGGCGGCCACGCATCGAATCGAAGCGGCGCAGGCACACACGAGCGCGCAGCTCTTGCTATACTTATACAGCCAAGCAAGAGCGGCGCCACGGCCACAGCACGCTCCAGTGCTGAACCAGAGCTGTGGGTCTCTCTGCGCGTGCGCGGCTACAATTCAATGCGCGCCCACGCCGTGTGCACTGGCGCTGCACGGAGCACGCCCACGCTGCGCCGTGCTGATTCTAAGCGTGGACGGCGCTGTACAGTGGCGCTAAATATGAGTTGCAACACGGTGGCCATGATTCGAATGAAGTGGTTGCTTTTCTTTGATGTTTTCTACGAGAGACTGGTCTTAGGTGATACATGGTGATATACACTGCATGGCAGGCCCGTAGCCAGAAATTTTCTTTCGGGGGAGGGGGGAGAAGCACCTGTTGAAAACCTTGAAAACCACCTATTTTCATTATTTATTCTCGGTAAAACACCCCCCTCCATCCGAATTGCAGGAAGGGGGGGGAAGCCCCCCCCCCCTTCTACGGGCCTGCTGCATGGAAAGAGTCGCTCAGGTGGAGGAATTGCCGGTCGGGTCTGTCAGGATAACCCCGCCTGAGGCAACATCACCACCACCCCCGCCAGAACCATACCAGCAGTAGAAACAGTGTTTAAGTCCCTGATTGTTTTCCATGTCGCCGCCACCGTCTATCTTGGCGCCGCTTTGACCACGGGCAGGATGTTACTACCGATAGTTGGCGCGACTATACACCCGGCAACAAAAGTTTACGGGACGTGGGCTTCACTAGAAATGCGAATATGTGCTGTGCTGGTGCAGTAAGCATCTGTTCTGGCGGGTAACTGTATAGGTCGCAAGAAGTAGAACATGCCGGAACGTTAGGTTGGAGGTTGTGTTCCGAGAAAGACGCGGGATTATAGTGTTGCAAGAAAATTTCGCGTCCCGCAAGCTTTTCCTGGGCGGTGTACGCTGTAGTATATCGGCATTTAGGTCATGCCATTCATTCTGAAAAAAAAAAAAAAGCTATAAAAGCATCAACAGATTGCGATTGCATTCAAGTTCTCTTTTTTTTTTAGTCTTTGGGAGGTTGCCGCTTCGTGTTTTGGGTTTTTGAATACATTTCTTGATTTCTTAGGTTTTTGTAGTTTATTTTCTTCTTTATGGAAAGAGGAAGTAAACCGTGAAACCTGAAGTGGGAACTAGGGGAAAAAAATGCAAGACGGAAGGGCGCAACCGGAAGGCATTATAGTTATCGACTGCAACAGCAGCACGGATATGGCCATGTGTTGTTACGTTTTCTTCGTTCAGGTCTTTCCGTTTTCTTTTTTTTTCTTGCTCCTTCTGGTTTTCTTGGTGTCAATTTCCTTTTATTCACATCGATTGTGTTAGTTTAACATGCGGTATCAAAATATAGTTGTGCAGGTTGTGCGGTTCTGTTTCTTGTACATTAATGCGGTAAGAAGTCGGGCATAACGGAAAGGGTGCCATTTTGCCCCAGAAAGAGAGAAAAAAAAACAAAACAGGGACGTCAACCAGATATCTTTAAATGGCTCTCTTGTACATAAGAAAGGGAACAGTGGCATCGAAGTTGTGAAGACAATGAGAGAGAATAAAAGTTTATATCACAAAAGTACTAAATCAGAAAAAAAAGATGTGTTCACGTTATTGTTAACCCGTACGTTTCGCTACAATATTCTTGTGTTTTCATTTTGGCAAAGAATTCTTCGTGAGAAAACCTAATTGTTGCTTTTACAGTGCAACATTTAGGAGACTGCTCCCAAGAATCATGATAGGCTTTGACAACATTTCAGTGAACTTTCACGTTTCGTATGGACACTTCAATTCCGTGATTACTTGTGTTCTCTCAACTTTTGTGTAGCGTGGACATATTTTTGTATTGAAGAGCTTGGACTCAGTGCGTGAGTGTTGTACTATGTGCCTTTGTATAGCCTTGTGTTTGTTTTCTACTATGCGACGGACAACTGTTGTGCAAAAGCAGAGGAGTAGCCGGCGCCACGCATTGGCACCAACCTCTCCTTATTTACATTTAATAATAAAAAAAGTTTATAAAAGTGTCACGAGGCCACTATGGCTATGTCGCTGTCTACTATGCATTGTCAATGTTAGGGTAAGGAAGTACCTGTAAGGACGCAACAATTTTTACAAGTGGTGGCATGCAAGTAATGGTCCCGGGACGCAGGGTTTGCGGAGAGTGCCTGCCGGGATTCCTGGGCAACCAGACGTCCGGCTGCCATCCGCGACCGGGCACCTGTCCGGACGGGACCCTGTGCGACGCGAACGCGGACTGCGTGCCGCCCCGCGCGGGTCTTCGACACCCGGACGACGAGGACCGGGCGTACGGCTGCCGCTGCCGCGTCGGGTGGGCTGGTAACGGACGCCACTGCGGGCCCGATCGCGACCTCGACGGATGGCCGGAGGTGAGCGCAACAAGTTAACTTCGGAGGATACCCACTGACATCACAGAAGTCGTCCATGCTGCAGTGCTAGAGGGCTTTGAAGGCACGGCCACGCTAGCGGCACGGCAGATCTTCGTTATATAGGACATCTAGAACCCTTCGTTAAATAGGTCATTTAGTTGTACAGAGTAAATGTGTTAAGACACATACGCCCTGCTGTAAAGAGGCATATGTTTTAAGACTGTGTACTAATGCGATTGGACGGCTGTGTTTGGCAGGTGGCGCTGCCGTGCCGACAGGCCCGGTGCCGGCCGGACAACTGTCCGGGCACCCCGAACTCGGGCCAGGAGGACGCCGACGGGGACGGCCAGGGCGACGCCTGCGACTCGGACGCCGACAACGACGGCGTGCCAAACAACCCGGACAACTGCCCGCTGTCCGCGAACCCCGGACAAGAAGACACCGACCCGGACGGACCCGACTATAAGGCGAGTCGATGCAGAGTTTTAACTCCCCCCCTGTGTATGCTGTCGTTGTTTAGCCGCGGAAGGACATTACGCCAAGCAGTTCCGGAATTAGCAGTTTCATTTTTGTGTCTCGGGCACCGGAAGAGAAGAGCACTATGTATTCACTGCTACATAAATGACACGCAGATTTTTTTTTAACGTGTTTTAGAAAGATAGCTGGACGCTCTATCTTTTGGAAAGCTTTCAGACCTATGCTCGTTTGTAAAGGACAGAGAATCTCAGTAAGTGTTAATATTCACGATTGGTCCGTCGGTACACAAGAACAATATCACAGTCCTGCTTGAAAACATAGGCAGAGCAGGCGAGACAACACAAGCGCTCGCGTTGTTTGTGCCTCAGCTGTAACTAACAAATTTGCGTTGTTACTCTGTCAATGTGCCAGAGCATCGCGCGTTGCTACAAATAGCCAAAAGAAAAGCGTGACGCGAGCAGAACCGCACCGAGTGATTGGCTCGTCCGGTCGTACAGCGAACGAAGCAAGCAACTGGGAGAGAAGGGTAACGACGCCTCGGTGTTTGCACCAACGGCGCCGGCGATCGATCGATCCCATGCCGGAACCGTGAAGAGGTCGACTTGCGGGTCCGGGTACACACCGCCCGGAAGACCACTCCCGCGGGTGCAATTGTAACGCGCGAAGACCCCGTAGGGTTTTCTTTGGACGCGCGTGAAGCTTCTTCGTACGCGGCCGGCTACACTTTGAAGCGCGGTATATATGGATTTCAATAAAAAGCGCACGTTCTATCATTGGTATATGGGCACGGTTCTGTTTGGTGTCGCATAAGCCGGTTGCCAGACTTGGGGGTAACGGCTGCCCCAGTGACACCGGCACTCCACGGACGCTGGCAAAATACTGAGAACCGCGAAGCGGCACGTCGTGGGTTACGTGCACCCCAGTGACACCGGCACACCACAGGACGCTATAGCAAAACAGATGAGAAAGCTGGAACGGGAAAGCTGAAACTGCAGGGGACAAATGCCCCCAAGTCTGGCAACCGACTTATGCGAAACCAAACAGAACCCCGCCGATGTATGTATCGTAGTGACATCGTAGAGACACGAGAGGTCAAAACACACGGCCCGCTGACCTTTCGCTGGCAACCCGGCCCGCACATTGTCTTCGTCCCGTACTTTGAGGTCCGAAGCACCTCAGGGTCTCGGCTTGTCGGTGCCTAACGTCGTCCCGGTGTGTCATGTAGCCACGGTCCATTCTAAGCGAGTGTGCGCCAGAGTTGGGTAAATCCCACTACTCGCCAGTGGTCCACCAAACATAAAGAAGGCAACAATCAGCCTAACAAATAGCCCACGATATTGGTGGAGCTGAAAAACCGTTCCCTACATGCCGTAGGGAACTGAAACCGGGCACATAGGCAAGAAGAGAGAGAGAGATTCTGATTTGGAGAAAAGGTGAAGGATGGGGGGGAGTGACGCAGTAACTGTCTCTCAGACGAGGACACCACAAAGGAGAAGAAGAAGAAGAAGAAGCACCTTAGCCATGGTAGAGGAATCATCATCATCATCATCAGCATTCTTCTTTTTCTTCTTAGTGGAGCGGAAATGCCCTTCCCTATATGCCCGGTTTCAGGCTTGGCACCACTACAGCCTCATCAAAGAAATATCTCTCAAAACACAGAGTGCATCACTCCTCCCCAGGTTTTACGTAAATGGAGCTGAAACACCCTTCCCTATACATGCTTCGCCCCTCAACAGTTTTTTAATGATCTTAATATGTATGTTCATGAGCTACACAGACATGAATGGCCCGAAACATTCTTTTCGTGAGGCATCATGCGCGGTCGCGATTTGATGAAACAGAACCGCCGAACAAAAACTCTGGATCTCAGAACCGGCACCTGGATTTCCTTCATTCTGGAGATCAATATCGCTGTTTGTCTCAAATCCTGACGTCGAATGCCTTTCAGGAATGACACATACATGAGATATGGGAAAGGTCTCCTTTCAAATGGCAACGTAGCTGACATCTTGTTCAAGCATTTGTACTCAGAAAACATTTGTAGTCCTTTTTCATCGCTATACGGCGTATATGAGCCCGCGAGGAGAAGCCCTCGCTGCGTTTTGTCAACATTCTCTGCTTTCACGCGACGTTACAGAAGCAACTTCTCAAAATACTGGTGTTTGCAACACGGCGGATGCAGTGACATCAACGCAGCACATTCACTGCAGCGGTAAAACCTTATTCAATGCGATAAATACGCGACCGGAACGTCATATGTCTCCGCGTCTGAACAAAGACAGAACTCGCGTACCATGTACCGATAACGATTACCCTATTACGTCACAAACCAAGCGTCACACTTCGTTGGTACTGCAACATGGCGGCATCAATGATGAACTGTGGCGCTGCGATCGCTCAGCTACCATGGGAATGATGGGTAGTACACGGACCTCCATAATATACGTGCTCGCGGCTTAGAACGTCCTTGTGCCTTTGCTTATTGTTGCGTTTTTGCTTATGTCTCGGATGAAAGGACCCGTTGTGAACCTCGTGAACTGATTTGAATTGTTCAGCCTTAAGGTCAAGGTGGTGAAGTGGGACTGCTGAACTTTGTCTTGAGACAACGCTGCTGCAAACCACACGGAGCCACACGAAGTCGAAAAAACGACGCATAGGCAAATCCATGAGCCATCCATGAGCTATCCATCATTCCACGAGCCACCCATACCATCAAATCCATGAGCTACCCATCATTCCGTAAGCCATCCATACCCATCAAATCCACGAGCTACCCATCATTCCATGAGCCATCCACACCCATCAAATCCATGAGCTACCCATCATTCCATGAGCCATCCATACCCATCAAATCATGAGCTACCCATCATTCCATGAGCCATCTATACCCATCAAATCCATGAGCTACCCATCATTCCATGAGCCATCCATACCCATCAAATTCATGAGCTACCCGTCAATCCCGTGCTGGCTGAAGCGTCACGCCTCGCAGCTCGCACACACACTATCGACAGATTTCCCACTGTTGTAGTAGTATGAAACTCTCTGGCTAAGTGTCTTTATCTGGTAGCAGTTAACGGCGTTAGCGACAAAAGAACAGTGAAAGAAGAAAAGCGTTCTTGATTCCCTTATCTACACTTCCGACTGAGTCTAGTGCCGTTATCGCTGATAACTTTCCTGCGAAAGGTTGCCAACTTGCCTAATTAGCTATGCCATCGCGGCTGGCCACACGTTAGGCCACCCCGCAGGGCGTACAGAACGATCGATGGCGCTTCACGAAGCTTCGGTCGAGGAGAGGACGGCGCTCGGATCGCGACCACTGCTGCCAACTCAATTATATGTAGGAGCACGCTCGCTCGCTCACGCGACTGCTCGACGCGGAAACGAGATTCTCGCGTGAGAAGGGGCAGGGGAAAAAAAAGACTGTCGACCCTGGCGCACTTCCAGTAAGTGAAGAAACGTGAGGGGGGACCGCGCGCCCAGCCCTTAACTCAGTCAGACCAGACAACGACGACGACGCTTCCACGACTGGAGAGTGGATCGTTTCAAGCCAGTTTTGGACATCGCTGAGTTTGATTGATTGATTGATAGATAGATAGATAGATAGATAGATAGATAGATAGATAGATAGATAGATAGATAGATAGATAGATAGATAGATAGATAGATAGATAGATAGATAGATCCAGCACATCCACTAATTGACTTGCATTAGAACAGCGCCAGCGAAAACTAGGAACCAGACGAGGATGAAAGACACGCAGTACACTCACACGGGCGCACTCACAGCTGAAAGTTTAGTCAGTAGTTGCGCAGAATAAGCACTGGCTGTAAATTCTGCGCAACTAGTCAATAAACTTTCAGTCGCTAGTGCGCCGTGCGTACGTGTCGTTCTTCCTCGTCTGCTCCCTAGTTTTCGCTGGCGCTGTTTTACTGCAAGTATGAACCAACTAGCCCAAAATGTATCTTGACAAGAACTTCGAGAACCAACTTATAGCATGCGCTTACGGCGTGTGTGCGGTAAGTGCCTATATAATATAATCAAGAACCGGCAAAGCAGTCAGCGGACAAGCGCAGCCAGCGCGAGCACCAACCATAACAACCGTCTTCGTTTTTTCTACTGGTACCTGAATTTATCAGAACAGATTAATTATTTGATTGATTGATTGATTGATTGATTGATTGATTGATTGATTGATTGATTGATTGATTGATTGATTGATTGATTGATTGATTGAACTATAATACCATAGTTTTCAAGCAAAATTCGAAATTTGAGTAAAGCCCTACGAATGTCTTCCGGCTTACCAGCCGACGTCAGTCGGAACGGCATGAATTGTGAGCGTCCCTGCAGAGGTAATGCGCTCTTACAATTACCGAACACTACACAATACGAACACAACAACAAGAATCGCTGAAAATGTTTTCTTTTTAAGCAAACACGCAATCCGGGATTGCATTGCTCTTGTGATATCGCGGCGCTTATATATCCCAAAATAAAAATGTTTAATATCAATACGAATGTTCTTTCAAAGACAGCCCATTGTCAAGCAGATATCAGACGTTACCGTGTAGCGCACCTCGTGTGATTGCACTTGTGTCAATTTATTCCTGCCCAACGTTATTAGGAGGAGCACAAATAACCGCACCATCATGAACTCCCACCACCTTGCCGAAAGCAGAACCCTCGTGCACGCGCGCGCGCGCGCACACACACACACACACACACACACACACACACACACACACACACACACACACACACACACACACACACACACACACACACACACACACACACACACACACACACGCACGCACGCACGCACGCACACACACACACGCACAGATTATCTGGATAGATAGATAGATAGATAGATAGATAGATAGATAGATAGATAGATAGATAGATAGATAGATAGACAGACAGACAGACAGACAGACAGACAGACAGACAGACAGACAGACAGACAGACAATTTCACATGCGTTTGATCCTGCTCTGCACAGGGTGACGCGTGCGACAACTGCCCCCTGGTGTCGAACCCGGACCAGACGGACTCGGACAGCGACGGGCGTGGCGACAGCTGCGACGACGACGCCGACAACGACGGCGTGCCCAACGTCAGGGACAACTGTCCCACGGTGCGCAACAGGGACCAGGCCGACACGGACGGGGACGGCCTCGGAGACGCCTGTGACAACTGTCCCAGGGTCTCCAACTACGACCAGGTGAGTCGACGAGGGTGCTTCGGCGCGCGTGCTAGTGTCCAATCTCGTGTATAGCACTGGAAACATGTAACGAAGGTTCCAATAACCAGCTAGCCCTACGTCTAACAGCGCTACTTGAAAGTAACAGGCTGCTTGTTACCAATAGCCACCGAGAGCGTAATTCCGACGGATGGTTCAAGGTTGCACAAATGGGCTTAAGGTTCCTCAAGCAAGATGATAAACATTTCAACAGGTGTACTTACATTTGTCAAGCGTGTAGTAATGTCATTCATCGTGTGTAAGTTCCAAAGGCTTAGTGTTGTAACAGTACGTGGCGAGACCGTATACCAACCACTACCTTGTATTGAAACTACGTGAAGAGACTATACGATAAGCATTGAATTCCAACACGCGAAGGGTGACAACGTCCACATTTACCAAGACAAATCGAGCTACCGAAATGGCGCCCTGTCTGGTCATAGTCTGAGGTACTCTGCTCATATAGAAGTGATATTTGGCAGCATGGCAGACACTCCTAAACTAACCAAGCTCCGCAGGTGGACACGGATCGGGACCTGGTAGGCGACGCGTGCGACGACAACATCGACCGGGACAGAGACGGCGTCCAGGACAGCCGGGACAACTGCCCCGACGACCCGAACGCGGACCAGCTGGACACCGACTCGGACGGTGAAGGGGACGCCTGCGACTTCGACAAGGACAACGACGGCGTGCCGGACAGCCAGGCGAGTGACAGTTGATTTGAAGATAGCCCAGACTCTTGAGCACAGAGAAACTGCGACAAATTGCAGTAAATTGTCTCTTCTCAATCCTAACATTTTTACATCAGCCTGTTCAGAATGAATGTTTCTTTGTTCGACACAGTGCAACCTTGTTGCCTCGATATCGCAGGCGCAAAAATGGACAAGCAATAAGTAAACAAGCACGCACAGCATCTCTCTGTTATTCCTCTTGAAGTACGAACCAGTTCCTAAAAGCAGTCACCTGCAACGCGAAGCACACAGCTCGCGCTTGAGTGCGGGTGTCTGTGTGTGCAAAGCACACATGCACACAATCAATGAGCACAGCACAATATGAAAAAGGACATATTTCATGAGCTCAAGTGTATGTTTGGTGTCGTTTATAAAGCGTAATAAATAATAATTTACCCTTGTTCTCTTTTACTGCAGCACAAGCTGTTACTCTAATGTTATAATTTGCAGCAGGCGCCAAAATCAGCATAATGCTGAAACGGGAAGCGCTCACGCGATGCAGTCACCCGCAGCGCGATACACACACTTCGTGCGTGCGTGTCTTCCTGTTTATGCAGAGCATACATACCTCATTTTCATTTGCTCTTAGGGCCACACAAATTGTTGCTTTGATGTCATGCATGATAGAATGAACACAGCAAAAGCAAAACCATTAACAGTGGGGCAGACATAAATTTTTGTGTTGAAACGCGAAGCAGATATACTTCCTTTGCACTGTTTCCAATATGGTTGTCATTCTCTTCTCCGTGTGCTTCGCCCTTCCCGTTCAAGTGTCACGCTGGCAATAAGGGTGGGTAAGTTTCACGTAGCAGTTAGTATAAGAACAGTCTGCCTCATCGTCCTCTCGCGACTCACCAGGACAATTGCGCCCTGGTTCCGAACCCGGACCAGCGGGACACCAACCGGACCGGGGTCGGGGATGCCTGCCGCGAGGACTTCGATGGTGACTCGGTGCCGGACGCCCTGGACGTGTGTCCGGACAACCGGCGCGTGTACGCAACCGACTTCCGCGCCTACCAGACGGTGGTGCTCGACCCGGAGGGCGACTCGCAGATCGACCCGCACTGGGTCGTCTACAACAAGGGCGCCGAGATAGTACAGACCATGAACTCGGACCCGGGACTCGCCGTCGGGTTCCAGCACTTTGGAGGCGTAGACTTCGAAGGTGAGTCCTTCGACAAAGCTCGCTAGGGGGCATAGGTCGGCAAAATAATAAAAAAAAAGAGGTGGAGCGCACTCAGACTCACACAAGAAATATATTTCGTGTTTGATGCTCACTCAGACTCACCAAAATTCTGGGACCCAAACTAACCAAAATTTTTCTCAACCAGACTCACTCGAACTCAAGCTCACCAAAATTTTATTCACCCGGACTCACTCAGACTCTGATTCAAGACTCCATCTGAGTCTGAGTTAGTCCGATTGAGTCGACTCATGAGCTAGTTTGCCGACCTATGCTATGCCTGAGAGGCCCTGTGTAGACGTTACGATTCCACTTCGCGTTGTTTGATAATCATTATGTTGCGCAGCAGCAACTATCACAGACGAAGTGACGTTTATGAAGGATTCTGCGGCGGTATTTTGTAAGCGTTCTATCTAGAACGGGGGAGGGATCGAACAAAAGGACGAGAGGGAGCAAACAGCCAATAGGCGAGCTGCGGGAATTTAGAAAGGCTTTCAACGCATGAAAAAATGCAGAATTAATACAGCTCAACATCAATATTGACAGCCATTGTTTTTCAAGCTTGAGATTGCAGAGCGGGATGACATTAACAATTTATTTGTGTTAATGTCTTCAGTGGACGCCAGGTGGTGTCGCAATTCGATGAGTCGTTCGGTGGTGATTTTCGGCGCGGGATTGGGGTAAGCCAGGCGCAAGACAGGCTAATTCCATTCTCCGGGCACAATCGTATATGTTTTAATCAAATCCACGTCGTCCGGAGACCGTTTTGTATCCATTCTATCGATAGAACGGGACCTGAGCCCGTTCTATGCAGATTCCGTGGCTATTCCCACGTCTTGACCTCCAGAATAGCCTCGACCAATCCGATGTGGCTCCCTCTCGTCCTTCTGTTCGATCCCTCCCCCGTTCTAGATAGAACGCTTACAAAATAGCCCCCCTGCTTTCAGCCGTCACTGGGCGTCCCGCTTAACCGGGACGTCTGGTGACCACTGAAGCTCAAGCGGAGCGCCCCAGTTACGCGGGAATGTTTCCATGTGAACACACAGACTTCGAAGGCTGGGAGTTCGGATCCCACCGAGGAAATGGCTGTGTTTTTTTCGTCCACTTTACTTCATTTTAATCTACGCCACATTTACTACACTACTGCTAAATACTACAATTAATGTCCCCTATAATGGGCGTCGGCAGGATTTTGTTTTGGAGGGTGCAAACCCGTCGTTCGTCGCTGCTCGGGGAGCGGCGGAGCATAGGTTTAGCTTGGGGGGGAGGGGGGGAGGGGGGGCAAGTAGTGGCGTGGCTTGAGGTGGGCAAGGGCCCCCTTTGCACCCCCCTGCAGGCCCTATGCTTTCCTCGGACTAATTGCCTGTTGGATTCATCTCGTGGTGTCTAATAGAGAAACGAGACCTCCAAAAAATTCCACTTTACATCACTTTCGCAAGTCATTTCGTCACTCGACCAAACGACTGCGTTCCCTTCTTTTTCTTCAGTCGGAGATTACTAAGGGGGGGGGGGGGGGGGGCAAAAGAGACTGCTTGGCGTCACTAAGTGGCTACGGTGACAGATTTCATTGTCAGCTTCTTGGATTTAGTTTGCTGCCCTCTCGATCTCAGCGTAAACACAGGTGTTCGCGCCTGTGTACGCCACAGCCTGCTCGCTTCCCGAACTCGGTGTTTCCCGTCCACCGAAATCGAGCGTCATGCTCTGAAGGGGGCCCCCCACTTGAAGAACCTCTCGTCATTCGAGTGGCCAGGCGAGGCCGCAGCTGTCGCGGGTCTAAAGCTCGCAACACGTGCAGGCGCGTACGCGCAAGCCGTGGCAGATGTGCGCGTACTGAAGACGCGCTTGCTTCTGCGCGTGCGAGTGCTTGCGGATACATGGAGTGTCTATGCTTTTTTCAACCTTATACGACATGTAAGACCACAGGTCCTATGAGTTGTATATAGGAGGTAATCACGTGACGTCATCCGCAAGGGGCGCTAGCGGGCCGGTTGCCATACCCGTGGAGGTCTCGCGAGCGAACATCATCGTCAAACCACAACCAAAGTTCTCTGCAGCACGTGTTATGTTGATATTTTTCTATGAAAACGGGTTAGTGAAGTGTAGGGCCGCCAAAAATCAGGCTGTCATATGCCGGATTGCTGACGGACCACGGCTATGGCGGCGCGCTCGCTAGCGCCGCCGGGCGGGAAGAGCTTAGTGAATACATCCTATAGCCTTGTATGTCCTATGAGTCGATAAATCCGGTATTCAGCGTAGGCGACCGACCTTGCACAATCGAACGCGAGTCTGTGGCATTAAATTTTCGGAAAATCGGAATTTTGCGGATGTGCACAATGGAACATGCCGGCTTCACATGTCTTTGAGAGAGCTTTTATTTTCGGTAACGAAGTTTTTCATGAAAGGCGCCATAAAAAGTGCTCGCTTACATTCTTTGCGTATCGTCGGTTCAACGCATCCACACGGTTAGACGGATTCACCATCTGAAAGTGTGGGCGCGTACAGTCCAGCAGGTGGACAATCGGCTTTTGTGCCCGCCACGGTGGTCTAGTGGTTATGACGCTCGACTGCTGATCCGAAGGTTGCGGGATCGAATCCCGCCCGCGGCAGCCGCATTATCGATGGCGACCAAATGCTACAGGCCCGTGTAATTATGTTTAGGTGCATATTAGAGAACCGCAGGCGGTCGAAATTTCCGGAGCCCTCTACTACGACGTCCCTCATAATCATATCATGGTTTTGGGACGTAAAACTCGAACAGTTATTATAGTAATCGGCTTCTGAGTGTGTTGGAGGCACACCACCGACAAAAAAAATAAAATAGACTTTGGTTTATACATTTACACTTTTATATTAGCAATTTGTTTTAAGTGTTCAAGAAGCGTACGGGCGGAGACACAGGTTTTACCATAGAGTTATGCATTTAAACGAACACTTGGATGTTGCGCTTGTCGTGTCCTCCCTAACTTTGTTTGTGCCTGTAACAGTAGCGCAGGTTTTTAATCATGCAAAACCAACTAGCACAACACCTCACTTTGCTGACTTGGAGGCAACCTAAAGAATTATTAAACAGATTGATTACTGAAGGGCTTCAATTAGAGGACATTGTCTTTAAAGCTATCAGCAAACATTTTGACCTAAAACAGATGCTGTTCGGGAAAACGTTTTCTGGCGCTTTTCCTATATAAGTCTTGTGTTTTGTTCATGCTCAACATTGAGCAAAGTTACATTTGAATAATATTAATATCTTGTGCTTTCCTCGTATCTTTGCAAAAGGACTGCATTTTTTGTGTAAAATTAGACTGTATTTTATTGTATCCTCTATGTTCATTGCAATATCTGTTCTTGAATTGAACTGACATACTGTTAGTTACAACTGCTGTGATCGCCAATGAGGGGGGCATGCGGCTTCATCGAGCTGTCGAAATGAGAGCTCTATTTGCCCGACTCCTTTGTATCATTACGTTGTGTTGATGCGAAAATAAACCGTCATTGTCATTATCATTGCCAAAAGCAAGATTCAATGTCTTTGATTGCGCAGGCACCTTCTTCGTGGACACGGAGGTGGACGACGACTACGTGGGCTTCGTGTTCGGTTACCAGGACAACGGCCACTTCTACGCCGTCATGTGGAAGAAGAGCAGCCAGACGTACTGGCAGGCCACGCCCTTCCGGGCAGTGGCCGAGCCGGGCATACAGCTCAAGCTGATTCACTCGGACACCGGACCCGGGGAGACGCTCAGGAACGCGCTGTGGCACACCGGACACACGCCGGGACAGGTAACCTGTCATCACCATGATCAGCCTGAGTACGTCCACTGCAGGGCCACTCCCGTGTTTTAAGCCGGTCCCGTGCTTGCCACAGCTACGCTATCGCCGCAAACTCCTTAATTTCAACTGCTTTCCTAGCTTTCTGTCTCCCCGTCGTAGGCTTGCCTTTTCTTGTCTGTCGTTCTTATTGACCAGCGGTTATCTTGCCTTCTCGATAATAGCGGTAGCTGCGCTACCACTATTATCGATATGCCAGGCCTCAACCATCGGACGCGTTTCTGCATTCCTGTGCCCGTTCAAAACTGCGAATCAATCGAATTTCGGCGTGAATTTACATCTCGACAATCTAAAGATAGATTGGATGGTGAGCCTCCGGTTCGCTACCTCTTATGTTCCAATAATCTCTGGTTAACCTAGCGACCCGTATATACCATGTGAAAGCGGCCGCAGCTAAAAAGAAAATTACACACCACACCTGTACGGTAATCAAATTTGTTGGTGTGTTTTACGAAACAAATGTCAGTCCGCTTCTTGTGTTACAGGCTCATCCTTTCGCTGCACAGCGGCTCATATCTGACCTTGATCATAGGCAGCCGTAAAAGTCAACATTAACGCCGTATCTACTTCCCACTGTCTTGAGCCTGTGAGACACGCAGTGGATGTAAGGAATATCTACGACACGCTTGTTACGATTGTTTTTTTTTTAATCTAAATACTCTCAATGCCATTTGCGGCGTCACAGAGAGGAGTGGTGTTACAAGTTAGAAATGGCAGTCTTGAATGATGCATGATCAGGGTTGCTGGCGATGGAGGCTGGAAGGCGGTTCCATTCAGATGAAGTCTTCGGCACGTAGGAGTGGAAGTAGATGTTGGATGACAGAATGGCACATGTACCTTGAACCTTTAAGTTATGGTCGACGCGAGATGAAATGCTTTCGTCGTTTGTGGAGCGCTGACTTCCCTCTTTTGTCCGTATTTGGCCGCCCGGTCTTTTAGCGTGTTCCCCATAATAAACCACCCAGGTTCGCCTCCTGTGGCGCGACCCCCGCAACGTGGGCTGGAAGGAGAGGGTGGCCTACCGCTGGCTTCTGCTGCACCGCCCCGAACTGGGCCTCATCCGGCTGCGCATCTTCGAGAGCGACCAGATGGTCGCCGACTCCGGAAACATCTACGACTCGGCGCTCCGGGGAGGGCGACTCGGAGTGTTCTGCTTCTCGCAGGAGGCCATCATCTGGTCCGACCTGGTCTACCGATGCAACGAGGCCCTGCCGGACGCCGCCTACAGAGACCTGCCGCCGGAACTGAGAAAGAAGGCGCGACGCGACAACGTGACGCCCTCCCAGGTGCCCCTGGGACCGGTCGTCTACAGCGACAACTTCGTCGACTACGCCTGAAAATGATGGCCGGGGATGCCGACGGATCGAAGGCTTCGTGGGGTCCGCGTCGAAGCAGCAATAATAAAAGAAAAACGTGTTCTTCTAGCGAGTTTTCTAGTGCTCATAGTTGATAGGGTATGACGTTCGCTCGCTTTGGATTCGATCATTCATTGATTGCTGCAAATTCGGAACAACCTCAAAAACGGCCGAAGTCTAGCCGTTCTACCCTTCTACCACGTAATACTTATGTAACTTACTGAATGATTGAGCAAACTCTAACCGCTCTCTCTTTTGCATACAGGTTATCTTAATAGTAATAATAATAATAATAATAATATGTGGGGTTTTACGTCCCAAAACCACGATTTGATTGTGAGGGACGCCGTAGTGGAGGGACTCCGGAAATTTCGACCATCTGGTGTTCTTCAACGAGCACTGACATCGCACAGTACACGGGCATCTGCCATTTCGCCTCCACCAAATGCGATCCGCCGGGGCCGGGATCGAACCCGCGGCCTTCGGGACAGTACCGAGCACCGACGGTGCGCCACGGTGAATCAGTGGCTAACGGTGACCGTTAGCCACTGATCCACCGTGGCGGACGACAGGTTATCTTGATTGATAGAATAAACTGTAACACCTTTCCCCTTCACGAAGACTTATCAGATGATTATACTGTGCGAATGATTGGACTCTAACCAAGATCTCCCTCCTGCATACAACATTAAGACTGATTGATCAACTGATTGATTCATGTGCTTAATGTTCTGGAATAGCCCAACTAAAAGCTACGTCAAGGGTTAAAATCTTCTGGTTTTTGTACTTCTCGTAAGCATTTCTTAAATGTGCGTACCGGCAAGACCAGTTATCGGAGTCGTCAAAATGCGGCCACTTGGCTGCCGGAACTCGAACCCACGACCTCACTTTCCCGCCAAAGGACACTTAACCAGCCTAAAGCGTAGGATATCTCGCTGCTCTCAAGTGCGCAACTCAAGTCCAAAAGCGGAACTTCTTACTGACGACATCTCTCGCATTCTCCGAAAGGGGACCATTCGGCAGCATCCTGTTTTCTTTCGAGCAAAGCCAGTTCAACGCCGTAGAGTCATAGTCGATTCACCTTACCGCGAACTCTCGACGGACGTACACGCATACCTGGTCGGGTCACCCGCGCAAGTTAAACGGCCCGACTCGCAGAATCGTGCGCGCACCTCGCGACCTGCAACAACCTTGGATGCCAGCCAAGGATGTCTCTGCCTCTCCCTAACTCTGCCACAAAGTCACCAATAAAGAACGCGGCAAACGGCAGCGAGACCAACGCGATGTCACCTGACGAGAAGGAGAAGAAGAAGCGAGTCAGCAAGCAGCGCATCCGCAACAATGTAACGACACGACTACGCCAGAGCTGAATTCCAGGAGACGTACAGAATATATATATATATATACATTCGCGTGTGCTCTTCTTCAAGTGGATGACGCTTATATAAAGACGCGAAGAAGGGATGGAAAAGAAGCAGAAGAAGAAGCGAAATAATGCGTAGCTGAAAGGCGAGTAAGCGTCCGTCGAGACGATACGCTTTAACGAGACACGATACCTTCGAAGCGTGCAACCGAACGGTAGCTCGAAAAAGAACATCAAGAACTGAGGGCTTCAACGGCTGGAAAACAGGTCGAGAAGTGGCATGCGAAAAGAACGCAGACATACACAAAGATGTGGAAAAGAAGAAACACAAGGTGAACAAAGCAACAACGTAGACGAGAACAGTAGTGACAGAGAATATATAAAAAAAGAAAAAGACAGAAGGAACCTGCGGGTAAGGAGTGAGCGTGTGACAGCTGAGAAAGAGGAACCACCGCGACCGACCCTTAAATATGCATGAGAGTGAAAGGGCCCGGGCATCTGTCAAGAGGTTACAGGAAGGTGAGGGACGCCTGTTCACATAAAGTGCCGCGCTGAGGACGCGAAAGCAGCGGACAGGCATGCGAAATAGTGGGGAGAAGGGAAGACCACCCAACGGCGGTTAAGAAGCCAGCAAGAGCCGAAGGCGAAGCCGGACGTGAAAGGGGTGTTCCACTAAAAGCTTTAGGATTTTTCTTTCCTTTACTACGAACATTCAGCTGATGTTGGTATTTCTTATGAGTATGAGCATAAATACGCCAAAAATTTTTGTATACAGCGGAGGCCTGGGGACCTTCAAAACGCTTCGTTAATAGGAGACTTCGTTGTAGAATAATAGCAATAATAATAGTAATAATAATAAAACATGCGGCTTAACACGCCAGAACAACGATACGATTATGAGCCACACCGTAGAGAAGGAACTCCGGTAAATTTTGACCATCTGGTGTTGTTCAACAAACACTGACATCGCACCGTACTGTGACCGCTAGCATTTCGCCTACATTGAAATGCGACCGCCACGGCCGGGATCGAACCCGAAACCTTGGCTGTAGAATGATCGCGTAGTGTTAATTGCGCGTGCAGCCCATAACAGCTGGTACAAGGAGTCCTGCGCCACACAGAACATTTCGCGGTATGTTGTATATATTCCGTTGTAATATGGCTTCTCAGGCTCTTGGCAGATACCCAACCCGACGAAACCTGCTCAAAATGTCTGGGACTGCCGTCACTGTTTACGAGACCGAGGAAGCACAGAAATGGCGTGGTGGTGTACTCGCAATGCACCACCACGAGACACGAGAACCCGACTGCGCAGAAGGTTCATCGAAAATGACGCGTTCCTCGGGACCAGCGGACCGTCGCAAAAAAATACGCGCTGCGCGAGGTTATGCAAAGAAGGTCGCGCTCTCAGCTCGGTATTCTTGGAAGATGTGTCCTAGGCGACGAGACGGCCAAGTCGATAGGAACTGCCGCAGTCAACGGCCGTTCGAGACCTGAAGACTCAAAACAGGATGTCGACTTAGTAGTCGGATGGCCACCTTACGAAGGATCTCATCTTTGGATTAGCGGGAATCGCCACCTCTCCCTCCAACCCGAATGGTTTCTCGGGGTTTGTACGTCGTGACGTCAAATTGGCAACGTCACGAAACACCAAATGCATTTGTACAGCTTAGAATAACAGGGAACTCCGGCTAGTTGGCAGGTAGTTAATGTTAAAAGCTTGGGCGCGGAAACACGCCGCACACAGGAGATATGTCAAGAAGTTAGTCTGCATTTGTGTAGTCTAGAATTCTCTCCCCTGTGTCGGTGTTTGCACGCCCAGACTTTTTAGCAGCTGTGCAGTTGTTCAATGCGAGTCTGCTTCATCCTACCATTAACGTAGTTGCACCCCCCACCGCCAAATTTTTCGGAATGCGAAATTTCCGAGAAAGGTATATTCCGGCTTGGTCTGAGAACACAGCCTCCAAATGGATCTTCCAGCCTGTAGCAGTTCTTGCGACCTACGCAGCTACCTACACAGAGCAGAAATTCGCATTTGCACTGGAGCCCATGTTCCGTAAGCTTTTGGGGGGTGGGTGTACACTTACAAAATGGCAATACTACCAGCAGAGACAACGGCAGTTAAAGGCAGCCGTGAAATAGTCTACTAATTCGAGAGCTTTCGGGAACGAAGTAATTCAAGCGAAGCATATGTAATTAGCTCTCCAACACCAACCAGACAAAAAAACCACCGCGGAGCATACCGTGATGCAGCGCTGAGTGTTTTCTGCGAGGGTTTTCAACTGAAGCTGCCCGTCAAGGCAATGGAATATGCAGTATGCAACACGCCAGGAAACCAACATTTCGACAAGTGATTTACTCTCCTTCAAAGCAGCAACTGCATTCATTGTTGTCTACAACACAGTAGCTCCGTTGCTCTATCCTACAAAGAAGCTGCTGCCTTGAAGAAGACATCACTTGCCTAAAACGCTAGCTCCAGCGACATTCCGTATTCAAAGGATTTTTCATGAATTTACAGACCGTAATTTGCAAAGATAAATCCTTCATCCTTCCTTTCGGTAAGTAAGGGTGTGGTAAGAGCTCTCTCTCTCCCTCTGTACATAACATATACGGCGAATGAGGAAGAACAAGACTTTAATTGCGTAAAAGACTTCGTTGCCTATAAAACAAGGCCGCACCATGAAGTCACGCCCCTGTTAAGGTACCGCTGGCCCTCGCAATCCTTTTGACCCTCCGGAACAGCCTGAGTTGGTACCCGAGGGCAAGGCTGGACAGCAATGCCTTCCACGCGAATCTCGTGTTGTCGTACCCTTGCGCTTCGGTGTGAGCCGTGCATTCCCATGTGGTGTGGTAGAGCGTCGGTGTGCTCCCACACCACGGGCATGTCCTTGTATGCTGTTGGGTAATACGTATGTAACGTGTGAATGTTTGTATATGTGTCCCTTCGGATCCCACGTAACGCCGCAGAATACACGGCTGAAAGGTTGTTTCGCGTTGCCGGGTAGAGTCTCCTCTACTCCATGGTGTATTGCAGGCATGGGCGTCTGCAGGAATTCGTCTTGGTGGGTGAACACCGGCGTTGCATCAGAGCCGTGGGACGGGTGTCAGTGTTGGTGTAGCTTGTTTGGGGGCAAGTGCTGGTGAGGCTTGAGGGGGGGCAAGTGCCCCTTTAGCACCCCCCCTGCCGATGCCCATGACTGCAGGACATTGCAAGATTCCCGGATGCTTCATCATAATCATACTGGGTCAACGCGAATGAGGAACATCCCTTCAAATCCCGCAGTCCTCGTAAAGACGGATATTCTTGAACAGGGGGGGGTGTCACCCCGCCCCCCCCGTTCAAGAATATTCATCGCTTCACGCCTCCATCTACCAATTACGTATGCATCATTGAAATTCTACATAATATAATATATATATATATATATATATATATATATATAGTTCAAGAAAATATATCAAGCACGTAGGAAAAATTGTTCTGGGAAGGACTGACGGGACCGGCCTTCGTCGGAGTGTGTGTATATATATATATATATATATATATATATATATATATATATATATATATATATATATATATATAAAGCCATATATGAATAAGGCCACGACAGTTAGCGCACGGGAACTCCCTGACAAGCAGGACAAAGTTTCCAGAATTGTAATTCCGCGATGACGCACTCAGCATGCCTTATCAAACGACAAGGAAGCACGCCACTTATGTTGTTATCTTCTGTACCTCGTTATCGCAGAACAATGCGCGTGGCTGATTACTTCCGCTGAAGCAATCTTGTGCCCTCGGCCTTCCGCATTGAAAAAAATATGGACTGCCCACCTGCGCCAGCAATTAACGGACATATGTGTTACACAGGTAACACGAAAACGGAAAGACCGTTCGCACTATGAAACACCTCTTGTATCCTTTCGGGAATCGCACCTGCTGGGATAGATACCTCGTTGAGGCGAGGGCTGTTGATCAACGGATGAATACCAGTAGTAGTAGTAGTAGTAGTAGTAGTAGTAGTAGTAGTAGTAGTAGTAGTAGTAGTAGTAGTAGCAGCAGTAGTAGTAGTAGTAGTAGTAGTAGTAGTAGTAGTAGTAGTAGTAATAGTAATAGTAGTAGTAGTAGTAGTAGTAGTAGTAGTAGTAGTAGTAGTAGTAGAATGAACTTCCTTGTTTGCACAGTTACTAGGCGAGTGGTTGGAATACTCAGTAGAGAATTACACTGGTCTTTGGGACTAGATGGCGTCATATCATATTGCGATCATATTGCGTTTCTGCAGATACGAAAATTGACTCACGGACTGCAAGTACAAACCACCAGAGTAGACTGTTAATCTGTGCATATAAAGTCATATAAAATATTTGAATTACTTCCTGTTCATGTGACACTAACCTGGACACCTCCTGGGATATTTCGGACCCATGTAATGTTGGATTCTTTTGTGTTTTCACATCTGGTGTTCAAGTTGGTAACATGTGTGAAAGTTCCATTTCGTTCCTTGGTAAATTCTATGGTTCATTTCCTCAGCGAGGAGTAGCCAGTGCCGCCGTAGAAGGCACCAACCTATCCTACGCATAATTTCAATAAAATAAAACAAAAAGAAGCTAACGACTTGGCCATAAAGTGAACTATAGTTAACTACAGCACTACATTAAGAGTGTAGTTCTGTGGTAGCTCCTGTAAACTACTCAATCACTAAATCAGCCGAGCTGGTGGCTGCGTTTACCCTACATATAAGACTAATACCTAGAGCACGAAACAGTCTTATCCAGACATATACCCTCAGCTCGTTTCCCACGCTGAAGAGGTCGATTTGCATGCTTCGCGGACCTTATATTACAACTACCGCACCCTATGGTCACAAACTCTTAATGGCTAGTAATGAGCGTACCTCAATAACGGTGCGCTGAGGCCTAAATTGTCGATAATGCACGGCCAAGCCTGCATGTACCACACGTCGACGAAGCCATAGATCATGTAATGGCACGCGGCCAGCCTATAAAACCCAGAGGCAAATTCGCGATCCGCGATTGGCTGCCGATACGGGCACGCCGTAGATGATGATGAAGAAAAAAAAGGAAGAGAAGAGGGAGCCGAGGCAGAAGAAGAAGAAAATCCATTTGCTGCCGATATACGGGCACGCTGTAGAAGAAGACGAAGAAGAAGACAGCCATTTCCAGGCTAGCAGGAGTGGCCATGCCAGACGACATCACGCAGTACCTTCCGGCTCCCGAAAGCAGACGAACTTTTTGTGCGTTCCTACCCAACGGAAAAACCGGTAGCAGACGACGAACGAAGCAATCAACCCGTGCATCAAGGAGGAGGCTTTAAGAGCTGTACGGCGAGCGACCTCCAAAGCAACGGCCGCTATGCCGCCGCGGGGCGTACAAGACAGTTCATCACACTTTAGCAGCGAGGAGCGATTAAACGAGACCGGTAGCGGGGAGCAGATTAGGAGCAGATTAGCCCCAGGGCTAAACGCTGCATACGAAGAGAAGCCTGCTGCACCCAGCAATCCAAAGCAGACGACGCTCCCATCTGCGAGGAACTCACGTTGTCGTCTGCTTCGGCTAAACAGAACACGAGCAGACGATCCCACCGGCAGCGCATGCGCAATAGAGCAAGACGACGACGCTGAGGTTTGGTGCCGTAGGTAGGAAATAACGATGCAGAAATGGATTATTAATCACCCAAAAAGTACGCGGATAACGGACGACTACGAAGGATTATGGTTTGACGGAACGGTAGCTGGAGCAGGCGCTCTCGAAAAGACAAATCCAGAGCCAGAGTCGCACATATCAGAAAGAACCACTCAGCGAAAGACAAAGAGAATCTAGACGAAACGAGTTTTCTAATTTTGCTTCTTGAGCTTTTCGCTGGGACTGCGCGAGGAGAAAAACAATAAAAACGACGGTGTGTAATTGCTCGGAACCACGTGATCACGGCTACCCTCTCAGCGCGCATGCGTACACAAAGCAGACGGCCCATTAGTCGTCTGCTGCTGTACCAGACAACGACCGTTGCACGTCGCGTCGTCTGCTATTATCCTCTCGCCAGACTAACCGTAGCTGTAATGCCCGCCTGAATGAAGTGCTTCGCACTGTGTCGCCATGTAATTGCAGAGTAGGAGCAAGTAAGGCTCACAAAACAAATAAACAAACTATCCAAACACCGCCCTTCAACTCAGCAAAAAGAAAAAAAAGAAAGCAGTTTCAATTGGGCAACCCTTTTCTCCTCTACAATACAGCTCGGCCTGAGGCAGTGCTGTATAAAAACAGAAACTACTTTTCAACAGCAAGTGCCGGGCCGAAATTTTCCGTTAAACACCATAAACGACGCTGACTATCAAGAAAACCATTAAAGGACAGTGATTTATTTTTCTCTATAATTTCGTATCATTTACGACCCAATGCGCAGTGTTCGGGAATAAGCCAAATCTCCCCGATAAGAGAGAGATAGATAAAGAAAAAGAGGGGTGCAATTTCTATACCTAAATTGCTCGTTCAAAAGCCCAGCAATTAAGCCGGGTAAAGTTAGCACAAACCGTAACGGCCGGCAGACGTGGTTTATATCGTTGCGCGTTATTACTTCCGCATCAGCTCTTTTTATTTTTATTTTCTTCGTCTATGTGACTGTCTTGTCTTCGACTAGATTCGACTTGTTGAGCTTTCCTTCATGCATTTCAAGAAGGGTACAGGAGCTATAAAGATGCGGAGGACCTCAGGGGTGCGGTGCGTTCGTAAAATGCAGAGGCACATCACCCCAAGGGTGCGGTGCTGTCCACGCTAAGGAGAGACGGGTTGTAACCGTTAATCCTCAGCTCTTATCACTGCTTCATGCGTATTACGGTTACGACATTGCTTTTGGCACGTAAAAACTTCACAATTTACGAGCTGCCACTGCGTAAGTTATCCGAAGACCTTCGGGATAATGCCAGATCACCCTAACCGGCGATCATCCGGTGAAGAATTATTGCGTAGGGCTGTTCCCGATCATCCGAGATGTTCGGGGAACGTACGCAATGATTCGATGAGGCCCAGCTCTGAAAATTTTAAAAATGCGACTGTAGCACGTGCCAAGACTGCTCCGAAGAAAAGCAATTTACGCGAGCAGCGTCACGATTACCGGTGCAAGAATTAAAGAGTTGATGGAACGACCACGCGGTATGCGTGACCGTGGTACGTTGAACTGGACGCCGATGCAATGATCGATGTTCTTGCGCGACGCAAGAAAAAGGTAATAACACGGCCTGACCGACCATAGCCTCCAAGGCTAGCAATTAACTGCAATCCTTGCCGAATCGATTCCGTCGAAACCGTTCGACAGCGAGACCATCGCAATCTACGATGTCTTTCTCAACTAAAACAAAAAGATGGCTCCCACCGTACATCTGGGAAAAATCCGTTTTGCCGTGACGTAATCGAGAGAGTCAACTGCATTTACGATTACGTAACGAAGCAAGCGCATTCCCGGCACCAGTCATGCTTAGCCTTTCTGAAGAACACAGCGCCCAGTACATGGCAGACGGCAAAAATACAAGATAGCGGAAGGCAAGTTGCTTGTAGCAGACAAGAAACAAAATGTTGCAGACGACAAAAAATACAAGATACCAGAAGGCACGTAACGCGTAGCAGACGACACGAAAACAAAACATTGCACACGACGGAGCGGAGCGCGACCGCACCGGAACAGGAAATGCTGCGAGGCAACTATCACACGTAATGGTTTTTTCGCGAAGGCTAACGGCTTGGGAACAGGTTAAACCGTACCTCGGGACGCGTTAGAGGTGAACGAAGCCGTAACGCCTGCAACGACTATAACAAAACGAATAAAATAAAAGATTCAAACAGGAAGAACGAGAAGGCGACCCTAAGCTAAGAAAAAACATGAAGAAAGCATGAAGCCAGCGCCCTCTTGGTTGCCACAGGGCATTCGCCGACGAAAGCAGACGAAAAAAAAAAGAAAAGCAGACGACATGCAGTGCAGACGACGAAATATCTCAGGGCCCCGTAAGTGTTCTTGCGCTCATGCCAAAATGGCGCACTTGAAAGAAACATGCATACTACGTAGGTGCAAGGACGTATTAGAGAGATGAGTGTGCGTAAGCCGCTTGTTTATGCGTTTGCGATTCTCGGCTGAAGGAAAATGACGTCGACATAAACGCCCTACGCAGAGAGAAACAGCTAAACGTTGCTGGCACCCTGCCCCGCCCACGGAGAAAGCCGCAACCTCGAAGCGATGAGTAAATCGTGAAACGCGAAAAAAGAAAAAAAATGTATAAAGCAATTTATTGCTCCCGACTCAGAGTGTTTTCTTCTGGTCGTGTTTGGTTACTTTGGAGTTTCGAAGCCACGAAAGAGGGAGGCGATATGCTTTTGCTCTCCATACGTTGTTATTATTGCTTGTGGTGCAGCGTTAGCACACGTTGCCGAGCGAGAATTCCAGAGGGCACTTATCCTGCCCTAACGAAAAGGGAAAGCCGAGGAGTTCTTTTCTGTTTCTTTACGGACACAGAGAAAGTGTGTGCGCCCTAACGCATAGTAAGTGAAAGTAGCCTACAGTCGCCAAACCTAAGAATAAATATAAGTTCCACCCAGACTTCGTTTTCCCAACCAGAGAAAACTTGCATAGGTGTTTCTACCAATTGCATTTCATAACTTTAGTGACGTCACGCACCCTTCACTTATTTAAGGTATAGGTGATTTTCCCAACCAGGCAGACGTTGGTTTCGCTGGTTTTTCCGCAAGAAAAAAGAAAAAAAAAGCTTCAACTTCCTAGCAAATTTCAGAAAGGCTCCCATACCACTACTCAGGGAAACGTACTATAGACGTTAAAAATGGGCGACGAACAATTAATGATTAATACACGTAGTGTTTACATTAGCAGCGAAAAAAAATTTAAGGACACTTCGTAAATTCCAAAGTGCGTTCGGCGAAAGCCTGTGGCCATTCGACTGACTATGACATCTCCTTTTTTTTTTTTTTTTTTGAGCATGTATAATGTTCGGTATAGCATTTGGTATCGGGGGGAATCCACATTCTCGGGGCCCTTCTCCGAACCGCTTGCCGTGGAATTGCTTGCCGGCGCGCCTGCCCTTCTCCTGTGACAGTCGCGCTAGCTGGTTTCCGCTCAAACCACAAGTACTGTTTGTCGGCAAATATAAGCACTACGCGTATTATTAATTAAAGGTTCGTCTTTACTGTTCATAATATTATGTTCGGCTGAGCTGCGATGTCAGAATACCGAACGAAATGTGCCAGGACGTTCAAGTTTCCGAAATAAAACCAGCGACAGACTTGTGCGTCTGTATAATTACTGGGCAGAGATATCTGGGCACGGACGGCGGTACGGACGTGAGCATGTCACATATTTTTTGCGACTTCCTATGGTTGCAACGGAAACCACCTAGCACAACCCATTTGCACAGAGGGATGGCACGCACGCCCTGGTTCCGGAGGCAAAGTTTCTATTTATTCTAACGTTGTAACCGACCATGCCTACAGTCATTTACAACCTTAGAATAACTGTAAGCTCCGCCCAACGCCATCGCTGCCCTACCCAGACAGAATTTGCATAGCTGCTCTATCCAGTAGCGTTTGCTCATTTCCGTGACGTCAAGGACCTTTCGCGTATATTTCACATAGGTGAGTTTCCTATACAGACACATGTAAATGTCGCTGGTATTCACTTCAAAACTTGAACCTCCTGCCAAACTTCAGCAATGATCCCGTCACAACTGCTCAGCCAAACGTAATATTTTAGGTAGGCACGTCAAGCTCTTAATTCTTAGTATGCGTAGTGTTTGCATTAGCAGCCATAAAGAACTTAAGTGGTACCGGACAAGACCTAGCGCAAATCTCTTGAAGAGTTGAGTGGCAGGCGCGCCGCAGTTCTGGGGGGCAGGAGCTTCTATTTATTCTTAGGATATAAGCAACTATAGCTAACCGCGTGTGCAGCCTTTAAACGAAAGAACAAAGACCGTGCAAGAACGCAGTGAAAAGCCCGCAAATTCACCGCGTAAAATAAACGAAAAGGCATCGTTATAAACAGACGGCGCTCTGTGCAAAGCGAACAGGCAGGCCGAAGTGGTAGCAGACGAGAGAAAAGGCACAGGCGCAAGCTGTTTCCCACGGCTAACGTATTTAAAGCGAGAGTGTGTTTTCACAGGCGAAAAATACTTCCGGTATCGTTTTCCGCATAGCTACACGGCATCGAAGTATCAATCGCACGAGAAGCGGAAACACGACCGACGGTTGTGCGCGTGATACTTCGAGGTGAACGTCACGAAACCCCTGCACTCACTAATTCCTATATGAATAAGTGAACGCGTGAATATACATCTGCCACTAGGCGATCGACACATCATGTTTCCTGGTAACCGAAAGGATATCCGAGAATTCGCTCAATAAAGCAACACACGATAGCACGAATATCACACCCAATACAAGCAGAAGACATTCAGCCGATACATGCGTAATACTTTTTTTTGTCGTTTTTTTTTTAGGGAAACGGGGCACTTCACTGATGGAGCTGTTGTATGAACAAATGGAAAGATGGCCGTCAATGGGGAACCTCAAAAGTGATGTTCGTGCTTAACAAAAAATTTGATGATAAAATTTTGCTATATAAGAACTATTTGTTTGCTTTAAAATGAGGTATAAAGCTGATTTCTGATTCGAGCACCGCGTGACGTAAATTGCGCCTCAGTGTCGGTCGAAACGACCATTTTCTCAAATGTGTAATTTTTGTCTCGCAAGATTTACAAACTTCACTGGTTGGAAAACATTTTTAACGCAAAGTACGCCTAACGTAGAGTAAGTTTTGATTGCTCAGGTATTCACGCATAGCGCAATATCACAGTGAACAAATACGAACAGAAGATTGTGGCAAAATTTCTGGAAGCGCATATGGACCTAAAACGAGCAGCTTTGCTTAACATGTAAACCAAACTAGACATTGACCCGAGAAACGGTACTCTCAGAATAAATTTTCTAACGATCATCCCTCAGACGAGATTCTGCGTAATACGGAAGGCTCCCACGTGACCCACCAAAATTTTTTTTCTCAAATATTTTAGCAGCTCTCTGTTTACAATGCACTAAATCAGCACTTTTTCTTTTTAACTACATTTGACAAGCTCGTCAAAATGGCTGGGACATTTTGTGCGGCACGAGCCCATCTTAACTTCGCATGGGAATCGCAACGTGAAAATAGAGGAGGGCACGTAACATTTTTTTTAAGGGTTATAGTTGAGGTATATTATCGCAAGTTATTTGTTCTTTAGTCGTTTCCTGCCTTTTTGTGATAAATTTTGACAAGGCGCACAAAATACATCACTTAGACTGTTTTTCCATATGAATAGCTATTCCTCATCGTACGTCTCATGACAACACTATCAGCTTTCGAAGTGCTAGTGAAACGACAGCAAGGTAGTTTTCTTTTTTTTTTCAAAATTGAAGAAAACCTTAGAAAATGACTGTACGTTTTGTGAAATCGTCGCAATAGTACATCTACCGCAGCCGCACATTGCCGGCAAGCCGTTAGAAGTCTCAACCAATAGTTGAGACTTCTAAGAAGCAAAGGCGAAGAAAAATCGAACTGAGAAAAAAAGTGTTGCAAATATTGCAGAGCTGTAAGCTGGTTCAATGTCACCGCCGGTGAAAGTGACACGTCAAGTGAAATTAAACTCCATATATATATATATATATATATATATATATATATATATATATATATATATATATATATATATATATCGCATTTCTTTGGCTAAACAGCTGGAGTCAACGCCAACGCATAGCTGACGTCGAATAATTTTAATAAAAATGAATAGCAAGCACTGTGAATCAGGATAGTACATGAATGACGTGCGGAAGTCGACAAACGGAGACCAAGTGAAGACATGGGTAAATTTCTGAGAAAATGAACAAAAAAAACAGTGAAGTGTAAAGTAAGAAATAATATCAGCCATTCAACCTATACAGCCACACTTGTTAAAAGGCCCAGAACCTAATGAGGTTTTGGAAAAGACCGCTGAAGAAGAAGCGATCGAGTCATCCATTTCTGAGAAAAACAAACGAAAGACTTAACATATATGTAAAGAAGGTGTTGGTCAGTCATTATACATTCGCCGAGCGTACATGCAGTTGTTTCCAAAACGAATTCGCCAGAATGCAGTGATGGTTATACAAATTAACTCGTTTTGTAATTTAAAAAGCACCTGCGCCTTGTATGCCACAGATGGTATCCACAGATAAGCTATGAGGTAAGCAGGAACCAGCAAGTTATTGTCCGGCGTATAATTTCAAGACCGAATCCGCAAGCGTATTCATGTAGCCATTGCGTAAGCAGGCTAGAGAACACACAATGCCGCTTAATGATCCTATGAACAAATGGGAAGTGCATTGATACACGCATACTAGCAAACTATTCGCAGGAAGTCCCCACGTCTACAATCCGTTAGGGTAGTGTCGTCTGCTACGGAAGCCACGGAACACGTAGCAGACGACGGAACAGCCGTCGTTTTCTAAACATTAACAATGAACTAAAGCCCAACAAAACCACGAATCAAAATGCAGTGGGCCTTTTGGAATATTCGTTACCGCGTCTCCCGAGTGCCCGAGGCGGTGCCTTCGGCCAATAAGCGCTGCGGATGCAGCCTCTCGGGCTGTCCGGGACGGATAATCGAATACGCCGAGTACTTACAACAAAGTGTCGTCTGCTACAAGCCACTAAATACTCAGCAGACGATGGCTCATCCAGCCACCGTGCGCTAATGAACAAATGAGTTAAATTCCTTAACCTACAGCTCAAATTCAAGTCAAATGGTGTGTACAATAGAAGTAACATCATTTCGTACAAATGTTAAGAACTAGCCACTAGCGTATGGTATGCATAGTGATCCTGGTGTACGTGAAAAGCGACGCTACAAGCTGCGAAAAAAGATAAGTGGTAGTCTGTCGCAACGCTGTCGTCTGGTCGGGAAATCTGAACTGAAACTCCCGGAAGCAAGAATCAAGTCGCAGAAAAATCGCACGCACAACGCAAATAACGGCACTTCAAACAAACGAGAAGTAACTAATAAAATCAGCGTATCGGGTGCAAAGCTAGCACCGTTTACTTGAAGAGTGACGCTAAAGCTGCGAAAAAAGCTCGTCTGTCGCAGATGCTGTCGTCCGCTACAGAAATCTGCACTGAATCACCTCGAAGTCCAAGTCAAGTTCAAGTAAAATCGCACGTACAGAATAAATAACGGTATTAACTTGAAGAAATCAGAAATAACTAGCAATACCGGCTTAGCCGGGCACGTGGTTACTCACTAGTTGAACAGCGATCCGGCTTCCAGAACCGCCGCGTCACCGCTGACGTCACCAGGAGCCAATCCCTTGCGGCCCTTGAAGACCAGCATGCCGTCCAATTCCTCGAGGCACATGGAATCCACAGAACGATTTCCTCGAAGTGAACCAAAAGGAACGAAGAGGCGCTCCCGGTTATCGGAGCAAACCAAGATGGCGTCTTCAGGTCAGGCCGCTCGGAGCTTCTCCTCCCTCGCCGTAGCAGACGACAAACCACGAGAAAAAGGCGCGAACAGAAGAAGCAGACGACACCAAAAGGCGACACCAAAACGCGTGGCGTCATCAATCCATCTCTTCTCTCCCACGCTAAAGCGAGCGAACGCTTCTTGGCCGCAGGTTTTTGCACGTGTTACAAAAATAACAAAACAAGTATTTTTTTCCAGCTAGCGAGAGCAGTTGTCGCGAGCCGCGGCTACGGATTTCGAAGCAATAATTGTCGCCCGCGAAACTTCCTTCCCAACCGTTTGTGTCAGGCCGCCCGCCGCTGCAGCAGCTGAAGGCGGGTGCACGCAGCCACACTTGCTCGCACAATGGCTTCTTTTTTTCTTTCTTTTCATTTATCATCCGAAGCGAGATGTGTTACACGTCACCTATGTCCCTTCTCTTCCTCTCTCTTTCCTGGCCGTGAGCACTAAATTCCCACGCTTCGGTGAAACAAAGCTCACCGCCAAACACAGCTGCGTCCAACGCAAAGCGACGTGTTCGCAGCAGACGACGCGGCGCCCAGGAAATAGCAGACGACGGGGCTTCACCCTACATCGCCGGTCCAGCGAACAATGAATGCTTCGAGACCTTTTTCTTTTTTACTGCACAAGGCCGCAAGTCCGTGCGTGGCAAGCTCTTCAAATGGCCTTCCGGGTACAGCCTATACCTACATACGGTTTGAAGCAAAGGCGAGCTCTTTCCAAAGGTTCCTCAAAATGCCACGCCAAGCAGCGTCAAAGGCGAAGCGCTCCACATGTTACTTCTGCTGCTGACGGCGAAGGAAGATTCGCTGACGTCATACATATATCCATACATTAAACAAAGACGCTCCGCACGGGCTTTCAGACGATGGGAGCTCAAACCGCTGGGCACGTGAAACCGATAACTAAGACCAAATGCAAGTTTCCTGGGAAGGGTATATAAAAAAATTGATTGTCACATATGGTGCCGCAATAAAGGTTGAACAAGCCCTTGGATACACGGCGACTCTTCTTGGGGCAGGAAGGCAGGTTCAGGGCATATTTGACGTCATCGAGGCGTCAACGCCGGAAGGAATACATCCAGGTTTCCACTGCAGATCAAAGGCCAGCTTCTTTAAGGCAAGCTAGCCGAGCACAGGGATCAACATGGCGACAACGCCAGAAAACAAGCGACGACTTTTTTAGCAGACGACACCGTAATCCCAAGTAGCTTCTCGAGGGCAAGCTAGGCAAGTACAGGGATCACCATGGCGACAAAGCCAGAAGACAAGACGATTTCTTTAGCAGACGACGCCGTAATCCTTAGTAGCAGGCGACACGCGTAGCAGACAACAGCGATAATCCGAAAAGAAGATACAGAAAAGGCGGGCGTGGAGGGTTTGGCCAGGTAATCAGATACCTCCTCTTGTCAGCCGGAGATGACGCAGCACTGACCGATGTGTCGATGATGGACGATCACTACCACAATGCCCAAGCACACGAAACGAACACAAACACACACACAGCGTGAGACAGACGAACAGGCAAAGCGCTGGCAGACGACAAGGCGGTTGCAAAAGGCTACGGTGCGGCGACAGAGAAGCAGCACCGCAGCGGCTGCGCTGCGAACCGGCGAGCTAGCCCCCAAGCACAGCAGCAGCACCGCAGTGGGCGAACGTGAACTCCACGGCACGACCCAAACAAAAATGGCCGCTCGCCTCGGCTCCACCGACGGGCGAGCAGAAAGGAAATTCCCGGCAGCCAAGGGAGAACGGAGCACCGGGCGAGAAGGAAGGTCTATCCCTCTTTCCACCAACCAATCACAAACCCCCCTCCTCCCTCCCGTCCGCTCCTAGGAGAAACCTGCCAGGCCTTTATGGCTTCACTCTTGAAACTTGCTTGTTTAGTTTTCTTTGCCTCTCTTCCCCCTCGCTTATTCCCTCCAGCGAAAGGCAGCCACCCCTCCGAGCAGGAAGGGTGCGCTATATTTTGGCACCAGCGGAGCGGACGTCCGACGATTTGCGGTGCTTTGAGGCAGCGAACGTAGCGAGCGGCACGATTAACTTCGCTGTATGAAGGCACAGCGCGATTGAGACAAGGCACGGAGGCCATTCCTGTTCGCTTACTGATGCGTCATTGGCATGTGTGTGCGCATATGAACGGCCGGACTGGAAAGGTGCGCGACCGTTCCGTGGTACCCTCGCGCGCCTTTCCAGTCCGGCCGTGGCATATATAAGGCTATATTGGTGCAAAATAAAAACAGTTAGTCAGCGCTCGTTGTGTGGTGCGTGTCCTTCGTCCATTGTCTCAGTCGCGATGTGCCTTCCTAGAGGTATGAACCAGTTAGTCGAAATCGAAGACCGACTGCAACAACGCTGGTGAAGAAAGCGATGGCACGCTACTCTACTGAAAGTAAATCAATAGGGGCTTTTAGCTTGTACGTATACATCTTTACGTTACCGTGTTACCGGATACCGGAAGGAATCTGCGCATGCGCTGGTCTTTACGTAACGTAGACTTTTACGGAACGTAAACTACTCGCCGGATAGGCTTTACGTTTTCGGCCCTATCTCGCAAATCCACCTTCGTTCGTTGCTACTAGCGATATCCGCTTTGAGGAGACTCCAGCCGCCGAGTCAAAATAAGCCGAAGTGCGAGCGATCAATTAATTGTTTCAGCAGGATTGCCGAAGCTACTATGACCTGCTAGCATGCCGAAGCCGTAAACGTGAGACCGTGAGAGGCCTAAAGCCCCTGACATGCCCGACATGCTGGGTAGGTGGCGCTATCTAGCGGGGCTAAGATGAACCAGGACAACCCCAGAATTGGTATTGCAGAAACATCGTGCATTCTACTTGTGATGTGAATGCCTTGCAACGGCATAACTACGAATGAGTTGCCTTTTTTAATAATTTTTTTCCTCAAAAACACTGGCAAAAACAAACTTTTTCATGGCAGTAGTTGCACAAATTGTCAAAAGATGTCGACACCATCGTCCGACAACCCGGTGTTTTGACATTACTTCGCGTAGATTAGGATACTTTACACCCTAAAAAACCTCTTTTATGATTTTGCCGCAGTGGTGTTTCAATCTTATCGAAATTAAATATAGTTTAAATGCAGTTATCATCACAATTTAGTGGTTTGCGCAAACGTAAACGTATACGTTTACGTAAGTACGTAAACGTTTACGTATGGGGACCTAAAGCTTTTCTATAACATGCGTTCCGGTAACACGGTAAACGCCATCCGGTATTCCGGTAACACGGTAACGTTAAAAAGTATACGTACAAGCTAAAAGCCCCTAATGACAAAACGTCCCGCGTACGACGAACTTCTAAGCTGACGGGGTCACACATTTGCTGCAATAAAGGTTCCTTTGCCTTCACCCCGTTTTTCGCGCTATTAGGGGCTTTTAGCGTTGTACGTATACTTCTTTACGTTACCGTGTTACCGGATACCGGAAGGAATCTGCGCATGCGCTGGTCTTTACGTAACGTAGACTTTTTACGGAACGTAAACTACTCGCCGGATAGGCTTTACGTTTTCGGCCCTATCTCGCAAATCCACCTTCGTTCGTTGCTACTAGCGATATCCGCTTTGAGGAGACTCCAGCCGCCGAGTCAAAATAAGCCGAAGTGCGAGCGATCAATAATTGTTTCAGCAGGATTGCCGAAGCTACTATGACCTGCTAGCATGCCGAAGCCGTAAACGTGAGACCGTGAGAGGCCTAAAGCCCCTGACATGCCCGACATGCTGGGTAGGTGGCGCTATCTAGCGGGGCTAAGATGAACCAGACAACCCCAGAATTGGTATTGCAGAAATATCGTGCATTCTACTTGTGATGTGAATGCCTTGCAACGGCATAACTACGAATGAGTTGCCTTTTTTAATAATTTTTTTCCTCAAAAACACTGGCAAAAACAAACTTTTTCATGGCAGTAGTTGCACAAATTGTCAAAAGATGTCGACACCATCGTCCGACAACCCGGTGTTTTGACATTACTTCGCGTAGATTAGGATACTTTACACCCTAAAAAACCTCTTTTATGATTTTGCCGCAGTGGTGTTTCAATCTTATCGAAATTAAATATAGTTTAAATGCAGTTATCATCACAATTTAGTGGTTTGCGCAAACGTAAACGTATACGTTTACGTAAGTACGTAAACGTTTACGTATGGGGACCTAAAGCTTTTCTAAAACATGCGTTCCGGTAACACGGTAAACGCCATCCGGTATTCCGGTAACACGGTAACGTTAAAAAAGTATACGTACAAGCTAAAAGCCCCTAATGACAAAACGTCCCGCGTACGACGAACTTCTAAGCTGACGGGGTCACACATTTGCTGCAATAAAGGTTCCTTTGCCTTCACCCCGTTTTTCGCGCTATTTTCAACACAGTAACGTGTACCAACTGGCCTTTCAAGACACCCTTCTGCAATAGTAAACTGCAATGTTTTCTCGCAATTACCCATAGAATGTCATCACTGAGGGTTTTCCATTGAATGCCCATTGAAGGAAGAATTGAAGGAGCAATCAGGAGAAAAGCAGGTTCCGCCGCACTGTTAGGTTACGATATTACGATATGGAATAACAACCAGACCAGAACAGACCATGTCAAAAGGGTTGCTGACGCACCCCATAAGTTCTCGCACATGCAAGTCGGGACGTCACTGATTGCGACGGCGTCTGCTAAGACATAGCACCTGTGATATCGGTGAACTTGAACTTCGACAGTCCGATGTCCCAAAGCCACGAAATGAAGGAAATTAATGGTCGTTATAGTTCGTGATCAGAGCTAAGAATATTGTACAAAATGCCGAGCGTGAGAATTTATTACATCCACCCGAACCGAGCAAACATGTCTGCATCATTAGGCTTAAATAACTCGTAAGTTGCACATCAGGACATGCGGATCAATAGCATTCTGTATTCGTCTCGACAATCTTTTTTGTCCGGATTACTGCACTTAAGGCTAAGACGCAACCTGGAATTTCTGGAATGTCTTGAAATCATTGCAAACATACTTAACATGGACATTTGCATAACATCTCAGTTTCAGACATATCATAGAAACTGATTTTTTTGTGTGCTGCCATCCGATAACGTTAAGTCCACATAAAGACAAAAATTGCCTGAATGAACGACATATGATTTTACTCAGCTGTATTAATTGATCATTATTGGTACCAATTGTAGCGGTATCTCACAGTATTCAGTGCGACCTGTTGGAATGATGGATCTGTTTTGCGTTCAGCAGCGTTTGTGCGCGTCTGACTTTTGAGAATCAACACATCAAAAGCGATACGCACCGGGACAAAAATATAAACAATGCGGATACTGCGATATCATATACGAGGAAATCTGTGAGTCATACACACTGTTCTCATTATGCGGCAGGTACCCATAACAACGACCCTTAGGAGCAGACGAGAATGTACCGAGTAATCAGCTTACTTAAAAGAATTTCACATGAAGTAGCTTGACTAGTACGGCCAAGCGTTTTTATTCGCGAGGTCGCGACCTTTCGAAAAAATAGATTCCAAACAATTGCGAATCACCAAGTTCGTTTCTGTAGTCGAAGTCGCTGACGCATGTCGTGACTTCTTTTCGAAGAATTTGTTGAACACTAGTATTTTTTTTCAGCTTATTACAAGAAAATACCGACAACCTTGCGGTCTAATCGCCAGTTCTGCGTCCAGAACAGCGGTGTCAATAAGAGCGTCAAAGGCAAACGCCCGATCACGCTATATAGGCAGAGTATTCTTCCGAAAATACATATTTGTTAATTTCTGGAAAAGAATATTCCTGTTTTAGAAATCAAGTTGAAACATGTTTCCTTCACTTGTCACCGAAAGCTTACTTAAAGATTACATACTTCGCTCTAAATACTTCATGTTTTATGCGAGCTCCTTATGCAAGTATATATGGAATTATACTAAACAAAACCCCCATATTATTCGAACAATTGCGTTCCAATGAAACGATATGCAATATACGCTGAATTATATGTGGAATCTCTGTAGGCTTGCGAAATATCTGGACTGGTGTAGAAATTATTCTATTTTGCTGTGTACATTCCTTTAAAAATAAAGAGACTTGCATAGATCTGCATTTTCACAAAATAATTGTGGAGTGCAATGTAAATATGTACAAAATGCGAAAATATTTTCCATTTCCGTTTATTGTTTAAAAAATATGCAGAATAACATCTGAAATTCATACAGTGCTGCCAATCTTTTTACGAATTACAATGAAAATACGTACACAATACGAAACTATTTAAGACACTTTGCATGTATTCTTTCCGACATACGCAGAAAACGTGTGAAATCCACCTAATTTTGGAAAACATAGACGGAATACTATGGAAATATATTCCACTTGTCCTTGTACATCCTTTAAGAAATATATAGAATTGAGGAGATATGTATTTTTGTAAAATGTATTTGGTTTGCAACAGAAATATATACAGTACAAGAAAATGTTTTTGGTATAATTGCTTGTATTTGTTTCGGAAACATGCAGAATAAAATGTGGCATCCACGGTTCTGTAAAATATATGTGGATCGCTATGAAAATATATTTTTGGTATAATTGGATCGCTACGAAAATGTTTTTGCTATAACTGCTTGTATTTGTTTCGGAAAAATGCAGAATAACATGTGCAATCCAGGGTTATGTAAAATATATGTGGATCGCTATGAAAATATATTTTTGGTATAATTGGATAGCTATGAAAATGTTCATGCTACAACTGTTTGTATCTGCTTCGGAAACATGCAGAATAACATGTGGAATTCACGGTTCTGTAAAATATTGTGGATCGCTAGAAAATATATTTTTTGGTATAATTGGATAGCTATGAAAATGCTTTTGGTATAATTGCTATATTTGTTTCGGAAACATGCAGAATAACATGTGGAATCCGCGGTTCTGTAAAATATTTGTGGATCGCTATGAAAATGTTTTTGGTATAATTGCTTGTATTTGTCTCGGAAAAATGCAGAATAACATGCACAATCCACGGTTCTGTAAAATATATGTGGATCGCTATGAAAATATATTTTTGGTATAATTGGATCGCTATGAAAATGTTCTTGGTTAATTGCTTGTATTTGTTTCGGAAACGTGCAGAATAACATGTGGTATTCACGGTTCTGTAAAATATTGTGGATCACTATGAAAATATATTTTTGGTATAATTGGATCGCTATGAAAATGTTTTTGGTATAATTGCTTATATTTGTTTCGGAAACATGGAGAATAACATGTGGAATCCACGGTTCTGTAAAATATACGTGGATCGCTATGAAAATGTTTTTGGTATAATTGCTTGTATTTGTTTCGGAAACATGCAAAATAACATGCGGAATCCACGGTTCTGTAAAATATATGTGGATTGCTATGAAAATACATTTTTCGTATAATTGAATCGCTATGAAAATGCTTTTTGGTAAAATTGCTTGCATTTGTTTCGGAAACATGCAGAATAACATGTGGAATCCACGGTTCTGTAAAATATATGTGGATCGCTATGCAAACATATTTTTGGTATAATTGGATCGCTATGAAAATGTTTTTGCTTTGATTGCTTGTATTTGTTTCGGAAACATGAAGAATAACATATGCAATCCACGGTTCTGTAAAATATATCTGGATCGCTATGAAAATATATTCCATTTGTTTGTGCAATTCACTTTCGAAATATATTGAATTGCATAGATATTACTCTTTTGTGCAAAATCTATGTCGATTGCAATGAAAATATGTACAATATACGATAATATTTTGCATATATGTATGCACGTATTCTTTCGTAGATGTATAAAATTACATGTGGAATTTATTTGGTTCGATAAAGTACTTATGGATTGCTGTGGAAATATGCTCACGTGTGCGTTTACACTTTTTCAGAAACATGAAGAATGGTGTAGATTTCATGTATTTTGTAAAAAAAGTCATGAGCCATTGCACTCTGTGAAGTTCGACGGCCAGCGAAGCTGTGCAACATATGAATTTATTCAATTCATAAATTAATTTGTTCAGAGATTTATTCGTAATTTCTTAATTTGCCGCATGCATCTTTAAAGCAATTCCCCATTTATTTTTGTGGGCCAGAAGCGCTGCGCGCAGGTCCTTTACTTACATGTTTGACAATTTATTTACCTAATTGAAGAACTATGAAGAACTGTCTTTAAATGTGTCAAATCGATACAACATTATTTCAAGGCACTGGGTATTTTATTGAACCTAAAACAAAGTGATAATACGTTAGTTTATATGTGATAGTAGGTAATTCGAATGAAATTGTAGTTACCAGTATATTTATTCTGAAGTCATTCATGCTCTGCTTTTGGGTAAACAGAATCGAATCTCAGGCTATAAATATAGCGCATATTCCTCAACGGTTATGTCCATTTTGCGCAAAGAAAATCTTCTACATCGAACATGGTAGTGCCTTCAGCAAAGAGATTATATGTAACAGTGCACTGCAAAATGGAAGCAAATGAAGACAAATGAAGAAAAATTTATTATGCAGAAGGTTCAATTCATCCAAACCACAATGCATGTTGCTCTTTCCTAGTCACTAGTCAATACAATTAGCAAAATCAAGTTGTGTACACACTTGTGTACATAGCGCCTCAAGGGGCTGAGAAGTGTAATTTACCAATACTGTACACCTTGCTCAATCTCTCGGTTTCTCTCATCACCTTGTAACTGTCGTCGATGAGCGAGGAGGAGTTGCACTGTAATATCAAACGTGTCAGCGTGAATCGCTTAAGCCTCGACGAAGCACACAAAGCGTAACCACAGAAAGCCACGCGGCCGCACCAGTTCGGCGCTCACCTCCTGCACCAATACACCCCGTGCCCCTCAAAGCCCGGCATGTCGTTTAAACGCCCGCTGCGCCACCTGCACCATCGCGGTAGCAGACGACCGAGATGCTGGAAGGGAGGGGGAGAACGTCCCCGGCCCCTTCTTATTGTTGATGCACGGTCAACTATGGGTCGTGTTTTAAGGAACACCGCGTACATTACATGCAGTACAAGAACTCTACATAAGCATGACACGGCCAGTAAGCGAGTTATTGCAACACATGGTCAACATCTGCTAATACATCTACAATAATTTCTTAGCACTGTCACAGAAGCAGACCACTATGCTCTGAACAGTTCCACACTGCTAGCGAACACGCACAAAGATGACACAGAAAGACACAGGACAACCGTTAGTCTTTTTGTGTAGTCTATGTGTGTGTTGGCCAGTCATATGGAAGCATTCAGTCTGTACCAACTAGCCCAGCTAAATGCATTAACCACAATATCCTCCATGCGGGACATGCAGTTGGCGTGGTAAGGGAGGTAATCTTGGAGTTTGGAAGAATATCCTGCAGTGCTCTTGCTGACGAAATTCTTTTGAATGTCACGCTTTTACGACGTTGCCCATTATAAAACATTTACAACAATGGGTTAAAGGCCAATAACTACAAGAAATCGGCTTAGCCACTGGCCAAACCAAGCAGGAGCCGTAGCCGGAGACGAATATCATGTCGTCTGCAAAGGACGGTGTGAAGCTGAACTTCAGACTAATAACCTCAGGGGACAACGCTTACACGGCACCTCTAAAGCATTCAAAAATTCTTTCTTACGAAATATTATTGAACTGTGGAACGCGCTACCTGAGAATAAAGTAAGTGAACATGATTCCAGTATATTTAGGCCCCTACTATCATGTTTCTAAACCCTTAATCTGGCCCCACTGCACTATTTAATTCATGCCAGCCACTTGTACTGCTCTTTTGTAATTGAATTTTTACTACCAGTTGCACTGACTTGCTCTTTCGCTTTCCGACTTCTTAATTTCTTAACCTTTTTTGCTGTTGTACAACAACGACCGCATTGTTATGACACTCTTGCCCCTCGCCCCCCCCCCCTCCGATGTAATGAACTGAAAGGGGTCTTTAAGGGACAATAAATTATGATTATGATGATGATGACGTAGATGAAGTGATACCGTGCTCCAGCAGACGATGAAGTCGTCCACTTTATGCAGACGACGCCAAAGTACAATATACTGCAGACCACGAATATCACATCGTCTGCTATATGCGGACGACTAGACGCGGTACTGTATTGCAGACGACGAATATTGCGCCCGTCTGCAACACGACCTCATACCTTACTTTTGTTATTGTTTTTTTCGTGTTCCCCACCCCACCATTGCTGCAGCGGCGTCAGACAAACCAGTCGCGCAACAGGAGAAGCAACGATCCATGCGCGACTAAAAAGAACAGACGAGCAGATATTATTTTCCCGTACCAAGTCCTTACTTTACCATTATTACTAGTATTTTGTTCGCTTCTTCCCTGCGGTAAGTGAAACGTCGCGGTCCGTGCTTTGTGGAGGTCGAGTTCCTTCGCCGGTCGCAAAAATATCATCCATTCGTATCAGCGGTCTCACTTTTTTGGGGGGGAGCAATGTATTGATTGTCCGTGGCGCGTAACTTCCGGTGCTACGGTGTGCACTTCCGGTATATAGCCCACTTGGTGGCACTCCACATTTTTGACATATCCCCCCCACCGGATGCTGTCAAGAGGCGATTCGGCCTATTAGTGCGCAGATATTCTTGAAAACAATAATAATACATACACTGCTAGTGGCACGATCAGAAATGATGCGACTTAACAGTGCAATGGAATTAAACGCAAAAAATGACATTGCAGTCAGGCAATACAAAGAGTAATGCTGATCTTTTTTGCTTCTATTGGCATGATACCAGTCAATAATAAACACAGCTTTGAGCAACATACATGACCGATGCCTTTGATGTCTAAATATGTTTCTGACGCATATCTTTGATTTCCCCAGCTGATTTCACATTACGTGTTTCACAGCATAGACGCGAGTTATTCGGAAAGCGTAACGCACTTTTCTTCTCCTTTTTTTTTCACAGCGGGCTTTTCTAAGTTTACTAAATTATACACTACACGAGTACCGTGACAGCATGGCTCCGACTTTTCGAAAATTCCTGCACAAATGAGCTATGACATATAGCGTTAGCATTGAGCTGTAAGTATGCGATGTAGCTGTACAAAGCTTCCTTGCTTCCGTGCATCTAGAATATTTCCCGGACAGTACATGCCTGTGAAGGTAGTGCTTTGATATCCAGACTGCGGAAACGAAATCCTTTTAGTAGGATACTAGTACAAGCCTGAGCCAAACATACGCTCAATTTTAAGCCCGTCTACGTTTCTCGCCTTGGAACCCAAAGCAAGCCAGCAGGGGCCCGAAAAATTCCTAGTTTCCCACACCTTCGCCAAGATTTCTTTTCACCGCAGCGATAGCAGACGACGTAGACGATGTTGGCTAAGAGCGGACGAAAAAGAAAGAAAGAAATGCACAGGAACCCAGGCAGACGACAGCGTGGTGACGTATAGATAGGGCGGGGAAGACCATGCAAAAGCATGGCGCAAGCCAGACGAAAGACATGGCATGAAAAATGAATATAAGCAAAAAGGAAACGAAGCAACATCCCGCACCCCGCCGACAGCAAAGCCCTCCCTAGCTATACCCTCGCAGTCGGTAATTCCATGCAGTACTGCAAAAGCTATACAGCTGACGCCAGACTACCATTAGGTCGGGAATCAGCGAAGCTCTTTTGAATATACTTCAGATTGTATTTAATTTTTGTCGCGCGTTCCGAAGGCAGAGCCATAACCGTAGAAGAACCTCATCATAGGAGTACACTTAAATACGGAGAGGCGAGAAGTTATTACTTTTTCATTGACATAACGGATTAAAGAAGAGATGCTATGATCTTAAACTACGTTTTGAATAAGTAAAGAATACTCGACAAGGCATCCGAAAACACACGTACATTTAGAAATTACCGTATGTACCTACCGAAGAATCTCATGAGACACATATCCAATAATTTTACAAAATGATACGAGAACATGTATGATTCATACGTGATTACTGGATATGTGGCATACCTGTCATAAGGGGATTTTCGGCACAAGCTGACACCTGCGTCGCGCTACTGCATAAAATACTTCAGCGCACAGAGTTACCGTTCCAGAGTTAACGTAGCGAACACGTAGTAATACGGTGATGACAAGATCAAAACAATAAGTAGTTAACGGACTAGCACTGTGTAATATCGTGGGTCCACAACAAGAGAACATTTGTCAGGAATATGGATAGATATCACATTTGTGTTGCTGTACAACAACATAGAATGAACATTTGTGGAAAATTCGTCGATCGTACCTTTATTTGTACATATGCGCCCACGAACTAATGTTCACGAACAAGTAAATAGCCGAGACATGAGTCAAAGTGAACCAAACATTTCAACAAAGAGATATGCCGACTTCAAACGTTATTGTTACCCGGACAGGACATACATGATTCGATTTATATTCATTTCTAATATCACGTAGCCAATTTCATTGACAGCGGTTAAGCAGGGAAGCGGAATGACAGTACAGGAATAACGCCAACCACAGATATTTCTTTTGTCTTTTACTATGCTTAATGTGCAGTACATGTACCAACCAAAACATATAGCCTACACAAAGTCTTTGCTCACTCTATCATTCATCACTGTGCTATTCAATACACTCCCTCACCATTTACCCAAGTTATGAGGAGCAGAAAAGAGATCAGCAGCTTTGGCTCTTTCACTCCACCCTTCTCCTAATAAAGACATTTCTTGCTTTTTAATACGCTGTCGTCACCAAATTTCTCACTAGGAATGGTTACAACAGCGACCAAATAAACTTACACGAAAATTATAGAAGGCAAAAACAATTCTCTGTTGCCATCCGCCCCGGTGAGAACTGCGCGAACCACAACCACCTTGGCACGTGTATCAACCAACCAACTTTCGAAATTCTAAACATAGTTGATTCTACTCACAACATACATACACATGGTGTACCGTTTTAGTGAGCCCTAGCGTACGACACACACGCTTACACCGAACTACAAGAACGAGCTACCAAAGCCACAAGTATACAAAAAAAGAAACAAACTCAGCAAAAAAAAGCTCCCCCCCAAAAAAGCGTGTCACTGTAGCCCCAAAAGACCCCCTCTCCGATCTGCCCCGGCGGCAGCCATTTGCGCTCCATCCTCTGCAAGAGGGAGGTAGGCCTATCCACCCCACCCCCCCCCCTTCGTCCCCCCACCCGGACTGCACCGCCCCTTTTGTATCCCGATTACAATCCCTCTCCTACATCCTCCCTGCCAACAACTCCCCCCCTCCCCCCCGGGCGTTCTCACACCACTTCACCCCGGCTTCCAAGCTCCGACCTCCCCGATGCCCACTCCAGAGAACGGGAGTTCGGCGTCTGTGCCTTACAGTCCCAAATCGGCACATATATACAAACAAGCAAGAGTGTACTCGGGGAGAACGTGCCTTGAACGGAACCAGACAGTCCCGCCGCCTAGCGGGTAATGCGGACAAAATCGCAGTTCCGGCTTCACTCTCTCGGCGTCCTACATATACATACACACGAAAATTGGAGTAGACTTGGACTACGCGGCTTGGACAGGGCGCGACAGTCGCGCCACCTGGTGGGTAATGCGGACAAAATCGAGATATGCCTCCACACGCGATCTCCTGCTCACTTTTCTTTTCCTCGGTCCGTTTTTACTTTGTGTATTTACGAATGCGAACAGACATCCACAATTAACGGGTGACTTCTAGGCTCTCAGCGATGCCCTGTCGTTGCGAGGAGACGCTACGCCACATCCTGTGTGACTCTCCGGTCTATTATGTTCAGAGACAGTCACTGGCGTCCGTTCTAGCACACGCTGACAGTAGAAAGTGTCTGTTGAAACTGTTCTTGCATGTCGTCGACAGAGGACACCACAGCTGAAGGCCACCAAGGAAACTACTGAGGTCTTTAAGAAAAACGGACTCGGACAAGCGGGCTGTGACTGTGATGTCGCGTACTACGCCTGAGTGCATGATGGACTGTGACTGACTGCGTGTTTGTGTGTGTGCTGTGTCATGTGCTATCTTTTTCTCTCTTTCCACTCTTTCGTCTCCCTCTTTCAATCTCCCCCATCCCATTCCCGCGTATAGGGTAACAAACCGATCATCCTGGACTAAACCTCCCTGCCTTTCCTCAACTGTTTCTTCTCTCTATGTCTTAGTCGACCTTTCGCTGTGAGCCGTCAAACGCTCAGCCGGGATTGGTCGTGTGGTGACAGCGAGGCAAGTATGGTGGCACTTCTACAGAGAAAGGCAAGCCAGTCACGAGGCCTTGCTATACACTATTTTCCGTAAGGCATCTGGGCGCCGCCATCTTGGCCTGTTAAGTCGATGTTTTCTAGTTTTTTTTTGTATATCGCTACGTGAATTAATAAGGCCATGAAACATCGTATGCACCAACCCAACCGTTTTCATGCGTATGCGTCTACCGTAGCACTGTTCGTTTAGCTGTTAAAGATACAAACACAAAGGTTAACAGCCCAATATGGCGGCACTCAAACCCACCCGTAAAATAGTCTATAGCCTTGCGCCAAAGTTCCTTGCAGAGGTGGGTATGTCATGTACAGCAGCAGCGCTTCGCAATGCTGCTTGCGTTCGAGCGCAGCCATGATAGCAATACGCGTTTTCACCGAGTGACCGCGTGGAAATGGGCCACGGCCGCACTGGAACGCTACAGTAGCGTTAGAGAGCGGCCGCGAATGAGCAGATCATCGCGGGACCCACAACAGCTGCTTAACCTGAACAATAAAGAAACAACAAATAAATCGTTAGTGAAAACTTGGCCGAAACTTAGGAGTTCAATCTAAAATTTGAAGGACACTTTGTAAATTCCAAAATGTGTTCGGCAAAAGCCCGTGGCCATTCGACAGACATTGCCATGTCTTAATTTTCTTTCTTTTTTTTATACTCTCTCGGCAATGTCACGGTTGCTGTGAGAGTGTAAGGGGGAGAGGCTACAGCTGTGGCGGCGCAACTGTTACTATGCGCCACTGTGCCAACACGTGAGTGCTGAGAGACTGTGAGGGGGGACAGGCCTTAGCTGGCAGCGTTCCAGGGCACGGACGGACGGACGCGAGTGTGAGACATTAAAGGCTTTCACCTTAATACCTGACGTAAGGGGCGACAGCCATGCTGTCCGGCGCTTTCAACGGTGTGGAACTAAGTCGATTTTTTTGTAGACACTGAAGTAAAGTAAATTCAGCGCAAATTGACTCGCCATTTGAAATTTCCTGAACAAGAGTGGCCTGGAGGTGGTTCGGGTGTAAGGGAGAGATGCTCCTCCACAGGCGTAAGTGGTGCACAATCGCCGACAACGCAGCAGTCTTTGCTATTGTGTTGGTCCACGATTAAACACATGCTTATGGGCTTTAGAGTTTGCATTCGATAATAGGATTTCGGATTATACGTTACACTTGTTCACGCTTTTCATGAAATACATGTAAACGAGATAACAACATATAACGGTCCAGACTGATAAACTATACTCTCCAAACTGAATTTCCCTTGATGTCACCATACGATGCCGACTACACTGGCAATGCTGGGGGGAAAAACATGAAAAATCCTTGCACTGGGCTTGTTTGTACAGGCAACGTTTCGGCAAGCGGTCTTGTCTTTTACAAGGCAGCTCCTGCCTTTGAAGAAAATAAGAACACTTGTCGAAACGCTGGCTCTAGCAACAACCCCAATTCAAGAATATTCCTCTTCAAACCTTCATCTTCTCCTGAACTTTCGCCTAGTGTGTGTTGGGCAAAGTTATTTAACTTAGAGCCAGAATTCCAGAGATGGCAAGTCTGTGTTATGTCACCGACATCGAACTGTCGTTCTCTCTTTTAATTTTTGCCATCCTGGCTACTGAAGTGAGCAAAGTATAGCCTGCTGAATCTTTCAGTATGCCATGTAGTCCAGGACTGCAGTTGCCGAGCCCGACAATAGACATTGAGTTTTTAACGCCATCTGTTACAGGCAAACGCCAATTCGTATCTACCCGGCACGTTAAAGCTCTCTAATATGCCCGTTTACCGTCCCGTTAACAAAGAGCAAAAGGGCATAAACGCCAAGTACCTTCATGGTGAAACAACCCACTTTGGACAGCTGCTAACCAACGTACCGACAAAAGGGGGAATGTCTCAACCTTGCCACACGAGCTCCTCCCCCCCCCCCCCCCTCCGTTCATAAGAACACCTGTGCAAGCCGCGCACTTCCTCTCCGAAAGTTGATAGCAAGCATTTGAAAAGCAATCGCTTACAAGCGGGCAGCAGCTGCATTGTGGTGCAATGCTCAGAGCCACATGCGAAAAACGCTCGAACGAGACACAGACGCGCAAATAACGGCGTCCATCACTGCTTTTCGCAATAAGTGAGCAGAAACTGACGCACTTTCGAGGTTGTGTGTATGCATAGTACGAGTTGGGACACACATTTGTTAAAGGTCACGGCGGCTAAACGCAGCTGGCCCGACAAAAAAGTGTTTATGACACTAAATTCTCGAGTGGGGAGGTGTATCTAACACTTCAAGTACATCATGCTCATGATAGCATATTAAAAGTAATCCTTGAATACAAATGAGTTCGGTGTCCCAGCTCATAATGCTCACGATAGATCATATATTGCGAAAGAATAACTACGTACATAGAAACAACTGAACGTTTCATCTAGTTGTCTTGCACGACGATTGGACCACGCTTCACTTATTTTAGCCAACGTGGCTGTTCTTCAAACAACCATGCATATATATATATATATATATATATATATATATATATATATATATATATATATATATATATATATATATCAGTCGTAAGATCAAAGGTGTACAAAAGGAGTACTTAGCAAGTTTCTCTCCTACAATCCATTTTGCTCATGTTCCCGCTGTTGAACCACGTTAATGCAACAATTACAAAAATGTACGCCGTACCATTTTCATCTTCATTATAGCCTCATAGGCAAGATATTTTATTGCCACAACAAATACAACTACTAGTAGCAGTTAAGGGACTAGTTGATGGGCGAATTCGTTGACATCAATGGGATATACATTAACGCAAATAAGGAAACAACGACTCTAGAAAGAAGTAGGAAGAACTTTTCTGCTTGCTGCTACAACTTTATCGAGTCCTTGTTTGCTAGTTCGCGCTAATATGTATCTCTTAGTAGTAGTTAGTAGTGGTACCACCACATCAGTGCCCTCCCAGGTTTAGGCAACACTGCACCGATCTGTAGACAACTGACGCTACAGCAAGGGAGGTTACGTGCACCGCGTGAAGGGAAAACATCTGTCCCTCCTTCGACCCACAGAGGGCGCGTGCGTAGACTTTCGCCCGCGCGGTCGCCGCCTGCTTGCCGCCACTGACCGGGTCACCCGTGTACTCTCGCATGCAGCAGCACCGAGAACGAGATGAAAAAAAAGACGGTAAAAGAACACCGGCTGCCGCTGTTTTACGGTGCCAAGGTTGACGTCAGGATAGTGGCGTCACGCTACGCAGTTATACAGCCGTGGCAGCAGCTTCGTTGATGCGCGACCGGTAGAAACAAGGGGAGAAGAGGCAGAGAGGGGGGGGGGGAGGAGGAAAGAAAAGAAGAGACCTTCGTTACGTCAGATTCAGAGAACGGCACACACGGAGCGTAGCTTCGGCAGGTGAAACAGTTTGAAGGTGAATTGGCTTTCGATGAGTGCCCTCTCCCAGTTGTCCTCCACATCGGAAGCGCTCTACTTGGCGGAGCCAGCAGGTGTGACCAAGGGCCGTCACCTTCCCTCCTTCTTTTCCTTTCATCCTCTCTCTGTCTCTCGCTCTGACCTATTATCGGACGTGCGTGAATCGGTATAGGGTGACTATAGTAACAAGGGGCTTATTAACGCGGGTAGCCCGTGCTCAGTGTAAAGAATGAGATGTTAGATCTAGAATAGCTGACCCGGCATATCTTTAAGGCTGTCTAACCGGGAACTGTGGACCGACACTTGCGCTCACGGAGGCCACAGAGAAGGACAATGGCAGTTCTGCGAGAGGCATTCGTTTAGCAGCAGGCTTTAATGATGATGATGATGGTGATGATGAAACACGGTTTAGGTGACCAAAAAAGGAGCGTCTCTAAACATACTGTTATCAGACCCTGCTGCCAAGGACCAACAACGGAGGTACGCACATTTGGTGGCTCTCAGGATGATGAGTTGACTACACGGCCTTACACTAAGCCTGGTAATACGCAAAGTTTAGCTTCGAAATCGTTATGGTGTCTGCACACAAACATGCAAAGGGCACAGTGCCACGTTGAGGACGATAACTATGCAGAAGTGTCGTCCTAGAGGCTTAGACTGTTGCTGAAACATCTCTTGAAGAGGCACAGAGCGAGTGCATAGAAGCGAACATAGTCGAAGAGACATTGAATCTGATAGAAATTGACAACTGTCCCGGTGCAGTCGATTATCGTAAGGCTCTCGCTAAGCTCAGAGAGCGAGTAGCGACGCAATGCGGTGACGAAAACAAAAAAAAAGGCCTCGGCCCGCTTGGGCGGAGGCATCATAAAGGGGACACTTGAAGGCGAAGGCCAAGGAACTACTACGTGGATTGCCCTAAAACAAACATCCGAGGGTATAAGCTCGGGAGGGAAGCTGATAGACCCTGAGTTACGACGGGCGCCCCGGTCGCCATAGAAACGAGCACACCGAAGAAAGAAGGGGCCCCGCCCCCCTTTTTCTTCTTTCCGCACAACGCGACACGGCAACGGAAGCAGGAGGGGGGAGTATACGACTCGGGGATATAAAGACGGGAGGGAAAATAAAGCAGACGACCGCAAGAGAAGAACAGACGACAAAAAGTAGCAGATGACAAAAGAGCAGACGACAGAAAAGGAGAACAGGCCGACAAGAGGGAGCAGACGACAAAAGAGTAGACGACAGAAATGAAACAGACGACAAAAAGGAGCAGACGACAAGAACGAATCGAGCGTACAAAAAAGCACGGACGAGAGTAGGTAAAGAAGCAGACGACAACCACAGAAACAAGAACTATAGCAGAATGACAGACGACATAAACAGACGGCGACCACAAAAAAAGACCAAGCAGAAGGCACCTAAGTGCATAGCAGACGACACAGCGAGAGTATGAAAAAGAAGAGATCAGTCTAGCAGACGAACTTCAGGGCGTTTTTCCTCAGAACGACATGATTTCGTTTCCACTGTGGCGCTCAAAGTTCGCGGAGGCAAATCGGTTCCTCCTTGTTCACCGTATCTAGGAAAGTAAAAACGGAAAGAGAACGGGTAGAAACGATGAGAAAACGACGAAGAAAGAAGGAGAGGGGACCATTTGGAAGTGAAATTTGCGGAATAATGATGATTTTCCTCCCGGGAAACGCGAAGAGCTCGCGCTCGCTCGCATCACTCAGCGGACATGGCGAGGCTGCACAATCGAAAAGCGGGGTGTACTGGGGAGTGCTTACGTTGCTGTATAACAGTACGCGACCGGAATATCCCGAGGGACCGCGAAGTGCACTTTGCGGAGAGCGGCAAGAGAGCTCGGTGATACGTTGTATAAAGAAGATATGCGAAGATCGAAAAGACCGAAAGGATCGATTGTGCAAGAAGGCACAAAATAATAGTGCTTCAGGACAACGCCGACGTCATATATAACGGAAGGACGAAGAGCTTGAAAGTAACATGTACGGAAGAGGAATATTATTTTTATTATTTAGTTTTATTTATTGAACACTGCGGACCAACAATCGGTCCAAGCAGGACAGGTACAAGAGGCAGGATTTAAGCAAAACACAAGTAATGTCACGGGAAAATATTACGAAAAATGAAAACACCTGTTAACAGTACGAGTCAAGGCTAACGTGGCAAAATATTGCACAAAATGGAAACATAACACAAATGAGCAGTACATACTGAAGCTTAAAGTTACAGCAAGCTGGCTAATATTAGACGTTCCCACTTTATTACAGTACGCAGGAAAAATGAAAATATAGTGACCCTATAATGTGCGTTATTGAGTGTGAGTTAAAGAGACCCTGAAACCCATTTTGAACATGGCGAAAGACCGTTGCCGATCGGTAGTCGAAGCTCCTGCGAACATGTGAGCCAAATTACAGCACTGCAAGCGACAGCAAACTTAAAATTACGTTTCAAAGACATCCCAGAGATCGCTACAACGCAATCGGCGCTCCGTTGTACTAAGCATCGTGACGGGGTGGATGCCCTCGAGGTTTGACAGCAACGTCAGGGAAAGGCAAGGTTCGGTACAAATTGTGTTGTACGGAAACCTCCATCGCCAGTTTCGTACGCAGCGTACAGAAAAAGTCATAAATTCGCTGGAAGAAGAATGCCGGAGGAAATAGCACCAACTGTACTGCGGCGCTGAGGAGGGAACGGCGTTCGCTGATTGGCCAGCCGGTCCGGCGTCGTAATGGCGGCATATACAGCCGTGCCGTGCGCACAAGACACAGCGCGCGCGCGCGTCGGAGGGACCTGTGCGAGGATCGTTAAAAAGGAATCGGGGCCACGAACTCCGTCTTTGCAGCCGCGCTCGGCGGCGCAGCAAGGCGTTTTACGATCACGTAGTTTTCTGCATGCAGAAAACGGAGAGCTCCCACGGAGGACACATACATACATACATACATACATACATACATACATACATACATACATACATACATACATACATACATACATACATACATACATACATACATACACACACACACACACACACACACACACACACATACACACACACACACACACACATCATTATCATCAGCCTGACTACGCCCACTGCAGGGCAAAGGCCTCTCCCATGTTCCGCCAATCATCCCGGTCCTGTGCTTTCTGCTGCCACGTTATACCTGCAAACTTCTTAATCTCATACATACATACATACATACATACATACATACATACATACATACATACATACATACATACATACATACATACATACATACATACATACATACATACATACATACATACATAGATACGCCCACTTGATACATCCCTCCCCTTGTTTCTTTACCACCTGCAATGGTGGCTCCTTAGTTACCGCCTTCACGCTCCTGTACGCAAGGTTGGGAGTTCGATTCCCAGTAGCAAGACGAGCGGACTCCTTCCAAAGTTCAAAGTCACCACTTTTCGCTCAACAGCGAGATAGGGAACTGTATAGACGCAGAGGCGGAAAGGTTATGCAAAGACCCAGCCAGCTGGCTACATTGGGAGGGGGGAAGGATGGTAAGATGTAATAGACAAGAAAAAAAGGAACATTATGAATAAACTGCAGACAACTTTTGTGAACACATGGTAACGTAATTCAAGGGCATTTAGTAAAGTTCGGCCACCGTTAAGAAGTGCAGGAGGGCTTTCGTACGGCCTTGCACGTACAAACAATCCGTAGGCCAAGGTCCAAGAGCCTTCGACTCCGAAGTTAGTGAAAAAAGAACGGTAGCGCGCAAGGCGCAATGGTTCATTCAAGGTCATGTACACGTTCAGTTCGCGGACAAAAAGAATAGAGATTTCGTTCGAGCGCAGTTGTTAAACCATAACGTCAGTCGGTGGCCAGAAACATTCCACTTCTGAAAACCTGTCCTTGTTGCTGAGCGATGCAAATGACTGCTTCCGAGGTTTAATCTATGCAACAGTGAAAGCAAGCACTCAATCGGCAAGAAACCATGCCTGGCGAGCCGGCAAATTAAATGTCAGGAATTATTTCGTTAAGTATGCCATGCCAGTCGTTTATACTAAGATAGGTGTACGCTTAGAATATGCAAAAACGCTAACTCGTCGTTGAACAATAAAGAACAAATCCAGAAATTTCTGCTCGCTTGGTGAGATAAAGGCAGTTCTAAGGTTTATTGTGTAAGCAATGCATCATGAACTCAGTAACCGGTTAGGGCAGCCAACCCAGGAAAATCCAAGAGACAGTTTCTAACCTCAACAACACTACACGTATGGTAAATGGTTGCGGAAAAACAAAGGCACAAAAGCAGAAAACAGGTGGAACGCACGTACGCATTGTTTTAACGCGACCATTAATTGCGTGTGCTTCAAGTGCTTTAGCTATTTTAGCGCCAGGCGTTGGTTTCTGGAGCATAATACATCAGGCACTATTCGTGCAACGACTAACGATACACATAAAAAAAAGACATTATGGCTACACATCGTGCACCGTGTTGGTATTCACGATCTGCCCAGTGTCCACAATGGTGGATACTGGGCACTGGTGGATCCTGGAAAAGAAGATGGCCATAGTGGAAATCGTAATGGGTAAGCTGGAAATGATGGTGCTATGTGTGTGAGGTATGCTGGGAAGCGGTGGTGGGATGCTGTACGGATGATGGGAAGAGAGAATAATGGGTATTGTTGGGAAGAAACTCCCTAGTGGGTAGTGTTGGGAGACTGCGCCCACTAACGCGATAACGCTGGGAAGCCCCACGGAGACGATGGTAGAGGAAGATGACGGTCTACCATGTTTTACTACGCTGGGGAAGCTATATGGTTGTTGATTGACAAGAAATAATTAAACGCCTAGTCGTTGAGTGGTAGCCCATATGTTGACGTTGTGTTTTCTAATCCTCCATTTTTTTCAAACCGCTTTTTGTATTGATTGCGGCAAAATGCTCAAGAGTACGCAATTGCAATTCGTACGCGTACCCTTGTAAATTGATTTACAGTTTAAGCCTTCGCACATTTCTAACAATATTTACCGCCTCCTGCACTGCGGCTTCACCACCTCACTATCTCACCTACCCACCCACCTTAGCTCCCGTCCACTATATACCCACCCTGTCCACTATCCGCAAACCCACCATGCCACTGCCCACTAACTACCCATCTTGTCTACCATCCAGAAACCCACCATGTCCAATGCCCACTATCCATTCACCCTGTCCACCATCAATCATGTCACTGCCCACTAACTACTCACTTTGTCCACCATACATAAACCCACCATGCCCACTATCCTTCCACCATGCCCAAAACCATGATGCCCACTGTCCACTACCTACCCGCCTTGTCCACCATCCACAAACCCATTATCCCCACAACCCACGCACCCACTATCTGCCCACCATCTGCCAACTACATTAATCTCTATAATGCTAGATGGCGGTTTCTACTATGCCCACTCTACATCGGCCGTTTCAATCTAAAGTGCATCAAGTATTCACGACTTCTGGCTGAGGGCAACTTAAAAAAAAAAGAAAGAGAAATGGAAACTGGAGAGAACGCGTCGTTCTGCTCGAAAGAGGAGCGGACGAAAAATCGCGTTTGTCCGTGCAACCATGCAGACGATCTTTTTTTTTGCAATCTGCGCCCTAACCGTACATCGAACTCTAGACACCAGACGAAACGCAACCAGACACGCCATACAGCAGACGACATGCAGAGACAAAAGTTAAAGAAAAAGGCACTCAGAGCTCCAGGAAGCAAATATACAATCTCCTCTGAGAATCGGCCCTTGTCACGAAATTAAACATATACGTATGCGCTAGTGATGCGACAAAAAGAAAACACGACTTGAATTTAATTCAGTACGTGGTGCGAGTGATAAAAATGAGCGCCATTTCGAACGCATATAGGCTGTGCCGCACCGTCTGGGACGCAGTTCGACGAACCAATCTTCTTTTTTACTCCCTCCTGATTGAAGTTCATTTCGATGGCTTCCTGAAACTTTTGTTTCTTTTGTTGTTAGCAATACTTTTTTTTTACTTTTCCAATCACGAACACCGCTGCCCTCGCACCAGGTTTTCGAACTTCCACGGCCGTCTCTTTCTGGTTTTCTCTTCAGCCATCCTCTGCACAGCTTCGCGCCGCGCATCCTGTTAACATCTGCTTAACATTCAGCGCACACGCGCCTCTACAAAACGTCGCGCCGTTTCGCACCGGCACTTACTCTCACTGTACATGTCGTTATAAAGGCGCGTACTACGGTCTTTTTTCCGCATCGTTGGTCTTCGCAGTGTCAGCCGGCACCGCTTATCACGAGTTTCATCCGGCCCGCCGACCGACCGGACAAACGTCGTCTGCATCGAGCGGGATCGTCTGTTCCCTGACTCACACCTCGAAGCAGACGGCAGCGACCCATAACGCAAGAAGGCGAAATAACCTACACAGACCATATTTGCTTTGAGGCGCGAGAGAACACAACCATGGCTAAGGACACGGGTCCGTGTCCCTTTCGTGTCGTTGCGTCCCCTTGCGCCTCAAAGCAAATATGAACGTACACCAACTCGTCCAACAAGAAGTTCTTTTAAAGGGCCACTGAAACTACATCCGATAATTTTGTAGCATGTCAAGTAAACGCACGCATCGAGTTTAGAAAGCCGTCATGATCAACAATGCCAAACGCGGCTGCGCTACGAACCGCGGGCGCCCCACTAATTCCAATAGACAATCCCGTTTCCTCTCCGGGCCTTTCGGTAATCGCTATCGTTGGCCGTGACGTCCACATTATCGTCTGCTCACGTCATCCACAAAAAGATTCTGTTTTTCTGCACGCAGATACGCGCCCTCGCCGCTGTTCCTCCTCGCATGATGAGTGGGAACTGCGGAGAATATCGACTTCTGGGCGGTTTAGGAACCCTGTAATAACTATACAGAGTACGCTCAGAGAAAACGTCTGTTTCTGTGCAGAACAACGACCGTACAAATGTCGCCTGCTCCAGTCAAGATGTCGTCTGTTCCGTGTCTCAGGGCTATGCAGACGACAACAAACCTATACAGGACACACTGAAGTGATATGTGTAACTGTCCTGGACAACAACAGGAGAAACGCCAACCGCGGTGATCTAGTGCTCACGCTGCTCGACTGCTGACCGGAAGGTTGCGGGAAAATCCCTGCTACAAAACGGATTTTCTGTTCTACGACTCAGGCCTCGAAGCAGACGACGTCGTTTCAAGCGAACAATGCCGAATACCGTACAAGAAACTACAGACCCTATTCCGTATGCACGAGGTTCTAACCTGAGAACTAGAACAAAGAAATCCAGAAATTCCAAAGCCAAGCCCAAATTTATAACTTCCCAGTAAAACTTATATCCGAAATATCTATCTCCGCTCCGATGCAGGCGACTAGAGCGATGACAGCAGTAAGCGCGTGCGAATGGGGCGACTCCTCGCGGCTAAGGGATGACGCCCTTACTGCTGTGTGTGAAGACCCTCACTTCCGGTAGTACAGCGGCACAGCAGGAAACGCTTCAGTTCGAACAAGTAGTGGTAAAAAAATAGAAACAAAAATCACACAGAAGGAAGACGAGGGAAGGAGGAAAAACGGGCGCGGACTTTGAAATGACAATTGATTGTCCTTTTAGCACCGGCAGTCGTCCAGCCGTGACGAGATGGCGACGGGCGATAGCCGAGGGCGTTTTCTAACGATCTCTTCTTTAGGCTTGATCAATGGGTCCTTCTTCAGCTATAACGACAGCCGTTTACGCACTTCACGCGTACAAGCACCCGCTGTGCGCACATGTGATAATTCGCCAAACAGTTCCCGTCTGCGCACAACGAACTTTTATATCAGCTGCGCAGGAATTATCGTTTTACGTAGATAGAAGACGTCAAAAGCTCACTGGTATGCTTTTTTTTCTAAGGTGTCAAGCGAAATGTCAGCTGCCCACATTAAGGCAAACTACACGTGCCTGAACCCACCCTAGAGATTCCTAGGTGGGCTATATAAGTAGCGACGCTTAATTTTCGATTTCTTAAATGCTACTGGAAATAAACTGGAGTTATATAGAGGTAAAAGAAAAAGGGGGGGGGGGGGGGATCTCCAGTTATGCAAAGTTGTACATGGAAACTATAATATAAAACTAGTTTTGGAAAAAGCTACATAAAACGATTTTCGAAAAAGCTGAGTTCTTACTAAGTCTCACGTATTAAAGGACAACTCCGGCGATTTTTCGAGGTCGATGGATCTCAATGAAATTCGCTGGGTACGTTCCTTTGAACATTTCCGTCATTTATGCCGAATTTCAAGCTTGAGAGATGCGCCGATTGTTTGCAAATGAATTGTCTGCCAACGCCCACCCGGTTTCCCACAATTATTGGCAACATTGCGTGTGTGACGAGTTGGTTTGCCGGTCGACGGAAGTGACGCAGCCGATGGGTTCGCTAACTTTGGCCGCTACAGCGTATATTGTGCTGGCCACAAGGCGACGGTGTTTGGCCGGCGCTTCGCTGGTTTGGCGGGCGATTTTCTGTTCTCTGTGGAGGAGCGTGCGATATTTCGCGCCGGCGGGACCAGCATGCCTTGCACGACTTCCGGTTCGTAACAAACTACTACATCATACGTAGACAGTACACTCGGTTGGGTTTCGTTTTCGGTATTGCGCCTTTTTGCTTATTAAAAATTATTTTCGAATTTGCTGGGCATTTCAGCTATCGGGCGCGTGACGAGAGTGTCTCAGGAACATAAAAACACCATTACCCTGACACGGTCCAAAATTCGCCGGAGTTGGCCTTTAACTCGCATGACACGAAAAATCGCTACTGTTCCCTTTACAATAATTCACCGCAATGTTTATGAATGTTTAATGAAGATGTCAGTCTAAACACTGGTAAAAAATCGATGGTAGTACTCTGATAAGATGAAGATAGTGAGTGAGTAAAAACTTTATTTAAAAACCAGGGCATTTCGGCAGGCAGGCCTTGCGTATAGGCAGCCAGAAGCACCTTGGCCCGGGTGGGCATCTTCTCTTCATAACCCGTGCTGCAAATCAGTCCGAGCTGCACAGCCACGCCTCCCACTGCTCAGTGTTAACGCCTGATTCTTACGGTCTACTGCTGGGCACGACCACATAAAGTGAAATAAATCTGCTCTCTGCTTGCACTGCTAGCATGTATTTGGATATTGGTCCGTGTAGTAGTGGCCACAGGCTACAAAGGTTGGGGTACGTATTTGTCTGGAGTCACCTCCATGCTACATCTTAGAACTTCTTGCGTGATTTGTGTGTTGGCGAGTACCCTGCCGGGGCGAACCTATAGCGCTGAGTTATTCACCGATAGCTAACCATGCGATCGCTCCCTGATCCCAGCGTGACCCGCCCGGGTGCCCGGCTGGCGAATGTTTGAGCTGCAGAGTGGGCGGCATCGTTTCAGGATATAGAGGACCAAACAACTTGCCGTAACACTTGCGTTTGCAAACCAGCTTCGGTTTTATAAACGAAGAAGGTGGTGATACACCATCTCCGTACCTATAGGACATATGGGCTTTTTTACGTCACCAAACACCGGCCTATGACGTCATAACACACTGGATCTGCCCGTTTCTGCGACCTCTGCGTGACCCCACAAGCGAGGTCAGTCAGAAGAGACGCCCACACTTACTCATTGTCAGCTTTATTTTTATGCAATTTTATTTTAATTAGATAAAGCCGTCACGCCTGACTTTCTGAGAACGTCATCTCTGGAAGCTTTGGTATGTGTTATGACGTCGCCATACTGCCGAAGACGTCAGGTGCGACATTCCGAAAGAATGCAGTACGCTGAATCCAAACGCAGTAGAAGGGTTCTTCAACCTTCGCGTTTGCGCGTGGAGTCCTTATAAAGCGGGAAATATACGGCAGTGTTCGTGCACTGCACTTAGAAAATGCTTCCCCGAGTGCCTTACGGCTGAGATTTCTACGAAGACATTCATTCATCCCCAGCGGTTTTGAAACGTCAATGAGTTCACTTGTCGGCAGCCATCGCGTGGTACTGTAGGGGATAACGACCGCGTTCAGAGTTCCTTAACATCCACTTAGGGCACAGAAACGTTTTAAGTGTTTGCGGAGACTCCAGAGAAACAAGCACACCTTCGTAAAGAGCGGACGGACACTCCCGTAGGGCCCTGCAGAGCTACTGTACTGCTGTCAGCGCCACAAGCGGCAGGTCGGACCGGTAAAATCTTTCGAGATTTAGGCCGATAATCGCCATAAAGAAAGAATAAAGCAAGAAAGATTTTGTTTCCGGTGCACGGGCTTGAACAAAGGCATTCAAGCTCTGCAAGGCGAATGTTATGACCACTGGGCTACACAGTCATGTTTGATGCAATATGAATACTTGCGTATCTAAACCCATATAAATGTGCTGTACCCACGGTGCAAAAAAAAAAATGTAGAAAGATAACACATTCTATGCAGGCATCCCCAGGCTGCGGGATTGAATCCCGGCCGCGGCGGCCGCATTTTCGGTGGAGGCGAAAATGCTTGAGGCTCATGTACTTAGATTTAGGTGCACGTTAAACCACAGGTGGTCGAAATTTCCGCAGCCCGCCGTTACGGCGTCTCTCATGATCATATCGTGGTTTTGGGACGTTAAATCACAACAATTAATATTATACATGCATCCCTGTACTTGGTGCTAGTGCATTAAACGCCCTCTGCAGGACATGATGTACAGGTGACATCACGGATTGTACACACCAGTAAAATTCTTCCTTTGCAGAAAATTTAGTGCAGAACTTTTGCGGTGGATCCTCGGGAGGCGGCTTTTACAGATGCTGACTTAAAGAGTGGAAGCGCGCATTGCTACGCCGCCTGGCGGGTGGTCAGAGGGCTACGGTCAGGATCTTACTTGCTCGCCCCGTGGCCTCCGCGATCAGCTCCGGCTTCAACAGTGCTGGTCTTACAGACGACCCGGCATACCGAAGATGACGTCACCGCGTTTGCTCAGTGTTTCAAGAAGCACTGTGTCTGCGGCCGCTGTTTTTTGAAAGAGAAAATATATTATTTGCGTTCACTTTTGAGAAATCTGACATCGGTTGTCGAATTCAGCAAGGAAAAAAATGTGTTTGACGGTGGCCGTACTTTACTAAATGCCCTTGAATTACGTTACCGTGTGTTCACAAAAGTTGTCTGCAGTTTATTCGTAATGTTCCTCTTTTCTTGAGCAAATCGTAGAGGCCACGCTCGCCCGTGAATGGGCTGGAGTGGCCACTCTTGACGAAAGTATATTTTTCTATGGGGAAACGGCCAACGTAGCGACCGGAATTACATGTAGCAGAACCATTGGTCAGAGGAAAACCGAAGCACTTTTTTTAGAAAATCATTTTGGAGTGTGTAAACACATTTTTTTTTCCTCTGCGGAATTCGACAACCGATGTCAGATTGCTCAAAAGCGAACGCAAATAATATAATTTTCTTTTTCCAAAAAAAAAAAACAGCGGCCGCAGACACAGTGCTTCTTGAAACACTGAGCGAACGCGGTGACATCATCTTCGGTATACCGGGTCGTCTGTAAGAGCAGCACTGTTGAAGCGTAGGCTCCGCGACTAATTCCGGAGATGACGCGCAGCCAGAACTAGCCCGCTGGCCGTTGCATAGTGTGCTCAGACACGTTATTACCGCATATAAAATTCAATGAACTAAAGTAAACCAAATCGTTCATTACACACACTCCGAACGCCATCAGCGAATATCAGCGAAGGTCTCGCGCAACGCCAAGACAAAGACGTAACGTGAACAACGTGGCGATCGTGCTCGGCAACTCGGACTCTGCTTGGCGTCGAAAGGCTCGCGCAGCTTCGCATCGCCGCAAACGTAACGTAATGTTACCGCGTCAGCTGCCTCCCAGGGGCGTCGTCAACGCACCGTAATGGTTTCTGCCCGTACTTTTCCTCGAGGTGTTCCCCTTAACGCACGCGTTAGCCTTGGGCGACAGCGTTGGCTTTGAGACTGCGGCTGTGACGGCATGCCATCGAGCCGCGTACCGGCCAAGCAAGAAAAGAAAGCGGTGCTCAACAAAAGCTTAGTCGAAGGAATGGAAAGCAAGCAAGGTGAATCAATGATGGTTCGTCTTTGTCCCGGGGAAGTTTGCTCCAAAAAAGAGAGAGAGAGAGGGAGAAAAGCACAGCTAGGTACTTTTAGCGGTCGAGTCCTTCGGCTGCCATTGTTAGCATTGGCAGGTTTGTAATAATAATATCTGCAGGGGTTTAACCTCCCAAAATCACGATACGATTGTGAGAGACTGCGAGGCCTAAGATAAACCCGGCGAGCACAGAATTGGTCTTGCAAAAACATATCGTGCATTCTACTTCTGATGTGAGTGCCTTGCAGCGGCATAACTACGAATGAGTTGACTTTTTAATTATTTTCTCCCTCTAAAACACTAGGCGAAAACAAACGTGTCAATGACTGTGGTTGCACAAATCGTCACAAGATGTCGACACCATCGTCCGGTAACCCGATATTTTGACACTCCTTCGCGTACAGTGGGATACTTTACACGCAAAAAAAAACCTCTTTCATGATTTTGCCCCAGTGGTGATTCCACCTTATCTAAATTAAATATCGTTTAAATGCAGTTATCATCGCAATTTCGTGGTTTGCGCAAACGTAAAGGTATACGTTTGTAAGTACGTAAACATTAGGGTCTTTTAGCAAGTTACGAAAATACGGTACGCAAATACGGTAAGGCAGTACGTACGGTAGCTCCTTCTTTCCAGTGACAGTGCGTACCCCGGACGACAGATTCCTCGTTAACAATGCGTAGACTGACAGGCCACAAGGAGGCGTGACAACCCCACAGTAATTTTTTGAAAGAGCTTTTGTGTTGTTGGGCTGCCTTCACTGGTAACAGGTCAACAACCGGGAAAGGAGGTGCGGTACGGTAATACCGTACCGTATTTGCGTACCGTATTTCCGTAACTTGCTAAAAGACCCTATTTACGTATGGGAGCTAGAACTTTCCTAAAACATGCTTTGCGGTAACACGGTAAACGCAATCCGGTAACACGGTAACGCTAAAAAGTATACGTACAAGCTAAAAGCCCCTAACGACGGCACAGGGTAGACGGCTAGACTAACACTGCAGCTTGACCAAGTCTGACCCCCCCCCCCTCTTGCTGTAAAATCGAGGGGGGGGGGGGGGTCATACTTTTGCTAGAGGGTCTAGGGAAGGGCAGTGCCCCCCCCCCCCTCCAGCCCCAGTCCGAGATTCGGGGGGGGGGGGGGTGCACCGAAAGCCTTCCCTTCCTCACCCGCCGCAACACACTCACGAAACGCGAAGCCGCCAGGCCCCTTTCGCAAAGCAGCAGGCAGCCGCGAACCAGAAACACGACGCACCGGCGGCGGCGTGCAATCGCGGGGACCGGCGACGACCGCGCACGAATATTACGCAACGCGGCTTGGCGGGCCCAGCGGCGGCGGGATAAACGAGATTTTTTTTTCCTGCTGTCACTCTCTCTCTCTCATCCAAGGGCGCTATTCGCCGACGAGAAGGAGGAGGAAAGAGCGGGTGTCGACCACTCGCGCCGGGAGGAGACACGGTGCCGCCAGCGCGCGCCACGAGGCTACGATGCGCTGTCGTTTTAATTCGGTACAGCATCCCGAGACGTTCGCGAGCTACATGGCTGTTTAAGCGAATGTTTTCTTATTTTCGCGCATCGCGACGTCAATTAAGTGAGACGTCAAATGCACTAACCAAACCATCTCCATGTCTACAAAACCATCGTAGTCGTTCGTTTATTTGTCAGAGACAGTAACCGGCAAGGTTAACAAACCAGTACGGCGCCACTGAAGACAATCCGTAAAATAGTCTATCTTACATCTACATAAAATAGCCTATAGACTGAAAGTCAAATAGTCGTGTAGAGTTAAAATAGTCTACACGGCAGCAGGGACGTAGCCAACATTTTGATCCGATACAAATGCCCATATAACGCGTGTTTGTTTGACTATATAATGTAAAGTGCTGCACCGAATTGGCTCTCCGAATATTTTTAGTACGGTATTTGCGCAACCTTGGCAGTTGGTTGGCTCAGCGTTTGCCCTCACAGTCCTGTTTGCCTAACTATCATGAATGAAACAATACGTAATGACTGCTTAGGCTACCTGCAGCTTCCTTCCCAGGACAATTCAGCAGTGGAATTCTTTACAGGAAGCGGTACAGAAAATGAAATCTCCAACCGCATTTTTCAAAACGATAAACAGTATTGTGTACCCTGCTCTAATGCTATGATAAAATATGTAAATTACATGCTTTGTAATTTTAATGTTATATTTTTTCCAGAGTTCTGGTTTCTTTCTTCACTTTTCACTAATGTACTTTTGTGTGTATATGCTTTCAATCGACTCCTCGAATAGCCCGTCAAGCGCTCACAGCATTAATAAATAAATAATATACGCTATCGTAAGCGGCAGTTGATATTACTGCTTATGATAAGAATTTCGTGTACGTTTACACATCACACTAAAGCGAGCCGACGCAGCCCTCCAAGAGAAAAAAAAAAACACTTAACCTGTTCCGGTGAACCGTAGATGAATCAACTCCACAAATGACAACAATAAAGCTATATGTCTGACTCCCCAGTGACTTTTGCGATTAGAGCGATGCCACGTCATCATGACCAAGTCATATCCGGAACTGGACGACTCGCGAGTCGCGTGCCTGGTCATCGTGTTAGCGGGAAAAATACGTAGTATATCAGAGGCGCCGCGCGCACAATGGGTCCTGCCACGATCGAGGTCTGACGCATGCGCATTATGGCTGTAGCCGCGGCGCGCCCTCTGCGCTAAACATGCAATTACCCGTGACGAACGCTTTCCAGCATCCTGGTCGGTCTCCGCGGACACAACCGCCACGGTGGTCTACTGCTCACCCTAAGGTCGCAGGATCGAATCCCGGCCTCATATCGGTGTGGGTGAAATGTTAAAGGCCCGTGCACGAAGATTTAGGTGCATGTTGGTGCATTTTCACCATCTCCTGTTCCTTAACGTGCCCCTATATCTAAGTACACAGACCTCTAGCATTTCGCCTCCATCACAGACCTCTAGCATTTCGCCGCCGGGATTCGACCCCGTGACCTTCGGGTCAGTAATGGAGCACCATGACCACTAGACCACCGTGGCGAGTGACGAGCATACAGGGCTTTCGCATTAGTAAGTACGACCATCCGAGGCCGGCAGTATACAACGCGACAAGTGGCAGCACTTATACTCGTGTCGCACGGGCGTTTGAACGGCCTTCCAACCGATAGTCTATTGACATAATGGTCCAAGCGCGAGCTGCTACACGAGACGTTTCAAAGGCCACCGAGGCAAGAGTCAATGGGGACACCCCACAACTCTATCGAAACTTCGATGGCCATTGAGTGACGGAAGCTGAAACAACGCGAACGCACCCTCTCGTTCAGAGAGTGCTCGTACTCACGATTAAAAAAAAAAAAAGAAATTTCGCCAGAATGCCTTAGAAGCAGCATATTTGAGCTTTATGAATTATTTAAACAAGTATTTTTGCCACTTGAAATATGCGAAATGCGGATACCCTCGACAATAGCGACGTGCATGCAGTCCGGCCGCGTTTTGCTCGCCGCAGTTTCGCTGCTGAGCAACTCAAAAACAAAATATGTATTCGCAACTACGGATAAACAATTCATTAAAATATTTGAACAAAAAACAACAAACGTATTACCGCTTCTAAGGGGACTTATATTTAACTTTCGGTGACAGGAATACTAAAATAATTATCCATAGCGCCCCACATTTTTTTTGCAACAAACGTCTGAACCACTCAATAATAATATCTGAGGTTTTACGTCCCAAAACCACGATATGATTTTGAGAGACGCCGTAGTGGGGGGCTCCGGAAATTTTGCCCACCCGGTGTTCTTTAACGTGCACTGACATCGCACAGTACACGGGCCTCTACCATTTCGCCTCCATCGAAATGCGACCGCCACGGCCGGGATCGAACCCGCGACCTTCGGGTCAGCAGCCGAGCACCGTAGACACTGTTCCACCGAGGCGGACGTCTGAACCACTCAACGGCCGTTCATAACTGCCGTGTAGCAGCGCTACGGCTCTTTCGATTTGATAGAGTTGCTGCGTTTCGATGGCCATCGACTCGATGGCCTTTCAAAGGTGCCCGTGTGTCACAGGTATTACTCAACGTCGCAACTATACTCGCAATCTAAAAAAAAAAGAAAACGAAAGCAGCGATTACAGATAATCTTATCTGCTGGGAAATCGACCAGGCGGACCTTGACTGCTCGACACCGCCAGGGCTCCAGTATTTGCTGATGAACGAACGGCCATTGTCTTCGCAAAGCACTCTGTATTGTACACTGAGCACCCTATGTGCGCTAGGGAAACAGAGATAAGCCACGTCGCTGATAACGTAACATGTAGAGCACGTCGTTTCTAGGAAGTGCACTACAGGCCATTGCATATTAGCGGGAAAGAATCGCGTACATGAACCAGCATAGTAGCCGAGAAAAAAAATTGTTTTGCGAAGAAAACTTCAGCAATGAAGCGAAATGACGCATAGAAAGATGAAAAGCAGGTACACGTCAAATGTGGGTATCGGTTTGCTACCCTGCAACGGGGATGGAAAATAACAGTTGGAAAGATGACAACGACATTGATGAAAAATAAGACGGAATTCAGAAAGTGGCATTGGAACTGTCGGCCAGTACCCTGTAATGGGAATGCGTTGTGTGGCTTTTTGTCTGGGCCCCCGTCATCTGGACCTTGTATGGATACGAATATAAAGTTCAATGTTCGAGCCCCCCTTCCTAAGAAAACGAAGAAATTGGAGCCGTAGTAAACGTTTGATTATGTTTGCTAGTGATTATACATACATACATACATACATACATACATACATACATACATACATACATACATACATACATACATACATACATACATACATACATACATACATACATACATACATACATACATACATACATACATACATACATACATACATACATACATACATACATACATACATACATAAACGGATATATAGATAGACACAGACAGACAGACAGACAGATAGATAGATAGATAGATAGATAGATAGATAGATAGATAGATAGATAGATAGATAGATAGATAGATAGATAGATAGATAGATAGATAGATAGATAGATCGTTTCCGAGAGTTCCCTATTATACTTCGAGAACGCGAGAACTAGCAAGCGCATGGCTTGGAAAGTCTCGAACTTGAACGCGGAAGACTCCCACCGTTGCGAAAGAGCATAACGAGTGTGTGCGTACAAGTGCACACAAGAGAGCCGCGATAACCACGATAAGCGAGCGATAAGGGACGGCCTTTGACAGAGAGCGACGTACTTTCACCCCTGCTAGACCGAGCACGCCGGCGAGATAAGCGACTCATCGCGCACGCATTTCAGTTGACGACACGTTTTTCCGCGAGAGGGCGCGACCTTCGCCAACTACGAAACAAATACTTTTCGTTTTTTTTTTTTTTTTTTGAGTTCTGCACACCCTAAAGGGAGTTTGAACCCTTCGGGGAGTCTTCCTCACCTCACTATCGTCAGCTGGCTTGGTTAGTGTTTCCTGAATTGAAAATTTCGCTATCGCCATTTGCCTTTCAGGAATGCAAAGTCATGTTGTTGGTGCGCAGACGCTGTTCACGACTTGGTAGTACTTAGGTACGCGGCTACCAAAGCGACAAAAAGAGCACGTGAGGTACAGTCGGCCGCAAAATGATACAGACCATGCCAGCGCTTGCCAAAATAGCCGTCTAGGTTGTCTAGTGGCGAGCCATCTGCTGTCGAGAGCAATGCCTCCGGCGCGCATTCGCCAGAGAATCGCTCTCGACAGCAAATTGGCTCTCCGCTAGACGGCGCAGACGGCGATTTCGGCAAGGGCTGGCGTGGTCCATATTGTTCTTTTGCGGCCGACTGTACGTAGATGACGATTATTGCTGTAGGACAGAAGGACGCCCTAAATAACGCCTTTCATAGGGCACAAAAACAATTACTTCCTTGTGGAATCCTGTTATCCCACAGAATGACAAACCTAAGCAACATAAACCTAAGCACACGGACATTGTTGCGTTTCCGATCCATCTAAATACGACCGCTAGGCTCGGGAACCAAACCCACGTCCTCGACAAGGACAGCAGTGCCGCACCTCAATCACTAAAGCTACCACCACCGGTGCTGCATAACCTTACACGAGAGCAGCGAAGTCACGCCTTGAGCAGTGCGGAAAACAATTTGACGGAAGACCCAAATATGCAAAAACAGCAAATAAACAGAACGGAAATAAGCAGGCAATGCCAACTCGCCTATTAGCCAAGGCCAGCCAAGACAAGATACTGACGCCTAGTGGCACGCAAAAGCACTACTGAAGAAAGGAAAAAGGCGAGGCCGATCGGGGATGAGTGATAAGCTGACGAAACAATGAACGACCTTTAAAAAAGAACTGCGCCGTACTATAAGGAATAGTTGGCGTCTAGCCCACAACGTGACAAAACGGTCGGTAAGTACACGACCTGTACGAAAAAAAAAAATCTGTCGATGATCGGACAGCGACGAGTATCCCTGATAAGGCGAACAAGAACGAAAGTGTAGCCAAAGGGGAAAAAAAACAAATAAAAAAGAAAAAAAGAACAGTTGCACGACGCGACCACAAACCGTCCTTGAGCGGTCATGTACAGGCGTGAGCAAAAGTGTGCAGACCACGGGATCGCGTGGCCGAATGCATCGACGCGCCATCTAGGGACGTGACGCCTGCTGCGGAGCGCATGCGCGTCCCGTCGTATCAGTTGGCCTCTCATGCCGATCTGTCTGACTCGGTTACGGCGCTCGTAGCCAAAACGACAACTGTGCCGTTTTTTTACGTAGCGGCTGCGACGGGGCCGGTTCAAGCGCCGGGCTCGCGTCGTTTTCTACACTGGTTGATTAGCCGAAGTAAGCATAGCTAGCATCGCATAACCTGATGAAGCGAAGCACACAAAATAGAGTACCTCTGGCGGGCTTCGATGTCACACATATTAATCACTAATAATTATAATTAGTGTTAACGCTAATCATATTGAATTTAGCTTAATGAGACTCGACTCAGTCAGGAGCAATTAGTATATTCCTGAGCTTGGATTCTCTGAGCTCACGAGAATTCGATTTCAATTACTTTCATTGGGTTTAATGAGATATTGCCTAATGAGACCTAATTATGATTCGATTAGTTTGATGATGCCATGATCAACCACGCTTAATCAGATTTATCTATACTTACCTTGGCGCTGCCTAATTAGCTTAGTTACGCATAATTAGCGTAATTATGTCACGTGAAACTTCATTATTTAGGGTGTGTTTGGTTGGATCTCAGGCTAATTAATCAGGCATAATTCATACTCGCCTTAACTAAGACTAATTAGGCGTAAATGAGCTTAATTAGTTTGGAGTCGATAAGGAGTAATTAGTATCTTCCTGGGCTTGGCTTCTCTGGGCTCATGCGGAAGTCGACTTGGATTAATTGGCCGCGGTTAGGTTTGCCTTATTTAGGCTAATTTCGCTCGGCTAAATTAAGAGATAGCATGATCATCTATGCTTAATTAGATTTCGCTATACTTACCTCGACTCATCTGGGCTCATCGAAGCTCAACTTCGCTTAACATGAAAATAGCAAGCTGGACTAGACTTAATTAAACCTACTTATGCTTGGCTTTATTAGGTGATACCGTGCTCAACTATGTTTGATTAGTTTCGGCTACACTTACTTTGACTTAACTAGGCTCATTTAGCTTAACTTGGGTTAACGAGACAAAGGCAAGCTGGGCTGAGAAAACTTAATTTTGTTGTGTTTGGCTTCATCAGGTTATGCGATGCTAGCTATGCTTAGTGCGGCTAATCAACTGGTGTAAAAAAAAATTACACCATCTCCCGCTAAAGGGAACCATGTGTAGATGTGAAGCAGCGGGCGCTAACGCTTACACTGGCGGCGGCGTTGACGCTGGCGCTCATCGCAGCGTTGCGCAGGAGAGAAAACTGGGGAGGCGCAAAGCAGGCAGTGATGGAGCAGTGTTTCCTACTGGAACATGCCAATCGCTGCTAATGGGCAATGAGAGACACAAGACTCCGACTGGACACAGAGACCCGCACTCCGCTTTTAGTTAACGCGCACGCTGCGAATTTTTATTGTTCAACAACGCACAGGAGAAATCTTCCACCGGCACCACCTTGGAGGTCAAGATCCATTGCCATATATACAGGATGGCCAGTGAACGGTTATGCAGCGCGAGCAGTCGGTTTTTTCAACCAAGAAACTCGCTAGCAGACGCTGCCTGCGTCGGCGTCGCGAGGCGAGAGAGGGGGAAGCGGAGGAGAGGAGAGAGAGGGGGTGACACGCATGTGCAGTGGGAGTGTGAACGCCGTGGGCAGGGATGCGTAGAGGAGAGAGGGGGGGGAGCGTAGGAGAGGAGAGAGAGGGGGGGACGCGCATGCGCAGGGGGGAGTTAGACGCCGCGGGCAGGGATGGAGAGAGGGGGGGAGTGTAAGAGGGGAGAGAGGAAGGGAGGCGCATGCGCAGTGAGGGTGTGGTTGCCGTGGGGAGGGATGCCTAGAGGAGAGAGAGGGGGGAGAGGAGGCTTTTATTTTTATTTTTTCTTTAACTGTTTGCGCATGCGCAGTAAGGGTGGGCACGCGGCACACCACCACCACCACCACCACCACCGGATTAAGCTTCGCCATAAGATGCTTCACATCTAAAACGACGCGAGCCCGGCGCTTAAACCGGCCTCGTCGCAACCGCTACGTAAAGGCACGGTATAGATTCTGTGGAGCAAAGAAAGCGACGCCCAGTTGTCGTTTTGGCTACGAGCGCCGTAACCGAGTCAGACAGATCGTCATGAGAAGCCAACTGATACGACGGGACGCGCATGAGTACTGCAGCAGGCGTCACGTCGCTAGATGGCGCGTCGATGCATTCGGCCACGCGATCCCGTGGTCTGCACACTTTTGCTCACGCCTGTACCATACGTCATTTCAGCGGAACGGACTGCAGGGTATCCGTTGCCAATCGACGGCTTCGCAAGAGTTCGAAGTACACGAAATGCCCGCAAGGCATGGCGTAATGGCGCTAGGGGCCACGCAGTTTCCACGAAGCACTTTACTCCCGTGTGTTAGATTTAAAGCTTAGGTAAGCAGGCTTCGCAAGTGGGCAATACCACGTGGATTCTCTTTGTCCCGCGGTGACACTGCATCTGGATTATTAGAAGGATGTTCCACAACAAAGCTTATAAAAAAATAGCTATTGAAGCTGTCTTGCGTTTAACTTGAGCTACTGATTACATCAGTAGACAATGCACTGAAACCTCACGCTTGAACTCTTAGGTTCATGCGTAACACTTACGATGTCACGTTTAACTCTTGCGATCATGCGTAACTCTTCCTACCATGCGTAACTCTTACGATGGCGCAAAATTCTTTCGGTCATGAGTAATTCTTGCGATCACGCTTAACTCTTACGAGTACGCATAATTATTTTGACCATGCGTAACTCTTACGATCACGCTTTTCTCCTTGCGATCATGCGTAACTATTACCATCAAGCTATGCTCTTACGATCACCGTTAACTTTTGCAATCATGCGTAACTCTTACAATACCAGTTGCTCTTGCGATTATGCATAACCTTTACTACCAGCTTAACTATTACGATCACGCTTACTCTTGACAATATGCTTAACTCTTACGATCATGTCTAGCTCTTACGAACGCGCATAATTCTTTCGATCACGCGTAACTCTTATCATCCCTATTAGTGCTGCGAAACACACGGAACGAGAGACACAAGCGTTGACTTCGAATTTGAAGTTTATAATGTCAGTATGACATAAAGCAATACAAAAAAAAAAGAATATTCAGAAAAACTAGTCGATGACCTGGTGGAGCAACAACGCGTCAGTTGTGCACAATTATTGAGCTCCACGTTATTATAATAATCACAGGAAACCACAGAGTTGTGGAATGTCGACCAGCCAACTGCAAAGAATTTTTTGACCGTGTCAAAATTTTGGTTTGGGAAAATGTATATTTTTATAACAAAGCTTCAACTGCGAAACTTGAAATCAGAACGACAGAACCCCGGCAAGGTCACCAAGAAATGGTTCAGGACACTAAATACAAGAACTGTAATGAAAAATCCAGCCACTACCGACATCGGGCCTTCGAAAAAGGGGACAAACAGGAAAAATCTGCTTTGAAAATTTATTTTGTCTTCTCTTCAATAACGAAAAATACCGAAGTCCAAAGTTCTAAGCCATAGTGTCCCGCGTCTTACGCTTACTATGCGTGAAACGCCAAGAATACCGTATTGTCCTAGCTACCTTGCGTAGGTAATGCATTGTTGCTAACTGCATCTAACCAGAAATTCAGCTGAATGTGCTACAATGTCGAATGCAGCGCAACAAAATAGATATAATTGTTTTCGTGAGTATTACAGCTTGTTGGATTGCTTGACATTTCGCAATTCTAGATTATGTAAATGCAGGAATAGAACGGACAAGAAAGCACGTTTACAAATGTCCCTAATTTTGAAACCGTACTTTTTAGCACTGCACAAATGAGGTAAATACTCTATTGCAGAGCTCAAGCTGTTTCAGTTTCAACCGTACGCTAGTACTCTAATCACGTGAAGGAAGTTCCAGCCTGTTCGTTAGCGAAATTACGGTATAATAAATATTGCATCGGTTAAACATAGCAAAATTAGCACCGCAGCCATCGACGGCATGATAATGATGATCATGATTATCCTAACATTTATTAGCATCGTCAATGAAATTGGGGTGGCGTTCTGTACTCATCGAGCCTTTTGGTGGCACAAATTTTAAAAGTGAAATTACAGAAAACCCGATTTCTGAAAAACCTGCTTAAAACAAACATAGAGGTGTCCTTCAGCAATATCCCCACTTTTTTGCTTTCGCTTGTTCCTTCAGTTCCCTCTTTACATCTCCCAAGAATTTTATAAGAGTGATTATTGTAGTTACGTATTCCCAGCAGTGCGTCATCACCGAACCGTTATGCGTCAGTGCAAAATGCATCGTGTTTGTACTGACGCAAAAGCTTCCGAGAAGGCTGGGAACGGTACGAATACAAAAGATATCGAAGAATGGCAGTTAGGGCCAGTTTTGAAGCCATGACATCAGCGAGCCCCTTTTGGTTATTGTCAAATCCTCTGATGACTTTTATTATCTATTTACCTTTGCCCTCCCGAAATGGATGGTGAACATAAAAAAAAAAGCATGGCAGCTTCGCACTAGGGGGTGCCAAGCCTGAAGGGCGCGCGGAGCTGGACAGCCTCCTTTGTTTCTCTTCGGTTTTCCCTTTCTTTCCTCCTCTCTTTCTTTTGCTCCTTTTCCGTTTTTTTCTGTTTTTTTTTCCTCTCTTTATTTCCATTTATTTCTTCCTCTCTCCATCTATGTTTGCCTTTCTTGCTCTTTGTATTTTTCTTCCTATATTTACCTTTCTCTCTCTTTCTGTTTCGCGCTCGCTTGCTCTCTTTTATATTTCTATTTTTATATGTGATTTTGCCTGCGTTACGCCACGCGCACTAGTTGTTCTTTTTGCTGATGATGAAAAGTGATCATCATCAAGGCGCTCGAAGAACAAGACGAACAAGACTTCTTCGCGCGAGCGCGCGCTCAATATGCTACACACGGAGCGTTACGCCAAGCGACGACGACAGCACGCGACAGCGTACGACAGCCCGGCCCCCTAAAGTGCACCGCACTTAAAAAATATTCGGCAGCACGTTACACTCCCATGTAGGCCTAGACAGTTGAAAAACCCTTCTGCACGCGTTGTAATGCTCGGTGGATTTACTCAGATGTCTGGTAAAATATGAACTCGCACACAAAGGAAAAGGTTTTGCGTGCAGCGAGCGCAGTCGGCAAAATTAGCCCACTTCTTCATTGGATGACTCACGCCGCGTGGCACCCGCTCACTGAGCGTGCAAAGAAAAAAAATGGAAAGGAAAAAAATACGCGTTTCAAGATACAGTAAAGCAACGCGGAAATGGGAAACCAACGGCTGCTTCCACGAGGAAAAAACGTGAGAGCACGCAAAAAAAAATGGCAGAAAGGGGGGAGGGTAGAGCAGAAAGAAATATGGAACAATGCAACGGCGAAGCGTGTGAGCCGGTGAGCCGGCTTGCACAACGCGACACTGAAAACCGCTGCTCCGCTTTCAGCTGGTCGAGCAACGCTGGTGACGAGACGGGAAAGCGTCCGAGGTGCGAACAAAATAAGAGAAAGCAGCAAAGAAGGCAAAGAAGCGCGGGCGAAGAGAAACGATGGTTCGAAAATAACCGCTACAACATTCGCGGCAGAAATAACGCAGGCAACAATGCCGAATCTAGAGGAGCAATGAAAAAAATTGACGGCAGATCCACGAGGTGAATGATGATGAGATTGGGCGAAGCTCCTGGAAGTAATCATCGGTTAAACCGTGAAATTTCTTCCGTTAATTCGCCCGATAAAAATGACGTGAAACGATTGATTAAATGTTTTATCAAACTTTTATTGCTGGTTTCCGTGGTCCTTTCATTATGACCGCTTTGTAGTCGGTGAAATGTAAGCTAAGTGGTTCTTGCACTGGTTGCAGCGGCATCCTTATCCATACGAGCACACACCGACGGCAACGAGCATCGTCAACTACAAACCTGTATCGCGATATGGTTTTGATTATAGATCCATTGCTTTAGAAAACACCTGGCGTCTTTCGTTAAGCAGCTGGCGTCGTTTCGTTTTGCTTTAGAAACATCTGGCGTCTTTTCGTTTTGCTTTTAGAAAACATCTGGCGTCTTTCGTTGGTTTATTTCATCAATCAACGGCGTTTTGAACAAAATTTTTATTGTTTAATCACGCACAGGAGAAATGCCAATGGCTGCTAATGGGGAATGAGAGACAGAAGAATTCGGCTTTTAGTTAACGCGCACGCTGCGAATTTTTTATTGTTCAACAACGCACACGAGAAATCTCCCACCGGCACCACCTTGGAGGTCAAAGCGTAAGACTGGTTACGCACTACGACGAGGGACGAACGGGTGCCGCTTTAAGGAGCTTCGCCCCTGAAACGAATTACCGCGGAAACACTCCGCACAGATCGTTAACCCAGCGAAGTTGACACGTGCGAGCCTGGTGTTTGTCAAAAGCTTGAAGCGATCGGAGTCGCTTCAGTAGTAGCTTTTCATTTTTTTATCGCCATATTTAAGAGATGCGTGCTTCCCATTTTGCGTTTGTTGACGTTAGTTTAAGGGATATTAAGAACACCTAAAAGACTTTAGGAATGGCCGATTCATGCTGCGGTGGCTAAGATACACAGCTATATATGCTTGAAAAAACCTGAAGGAAAACTGGTGCAAGCGCGGAGACTCTTCGAGGTAGCGCGTGCTAGATGGCGCGCTCTGACGTCGCGAAAACAGCCACATTCGTATACACCAACATCGACCTTAGCGTTATCAGTATCGATCGGCCGTGTCAGTATGTCGCATGTCGTTTTAGTAAAGCACAGAGGCCTGATAACTTTCCAGCGACAACGTTTTAAAGACGATAGTCCTTTCTTGGTATACTTGAACGCAGAAATTTTGGTCTGTCTTTCTGTCTGTCACACGATTCAGCCACCCGGCCAAATTTTAAGCACTTGCTGAACGCCTAGCCATCTTGAACTGGTAGCTGCGTTCATACTTGTTAACATTGTCGATTAAAAAGCAAATATTATGCATATCTCAGGCGCAACATCAATACGTAAGTATTAGGCAGTGTGTTCCTTTAACAGAAAATACATAGATACGCAATTCTGAAGACCGTAAGTGTTTCTTAGGCTGCGCTGAAAATGGGACGCTACGCACGAAAAAGGTCCTCTGCCGACAATATGGTGCTGCCACCTGGCAGTGGCCCTGGGTTCTGCACAAGCTCATGTTTCCCGACGCCACTGCCAGATGGCGTCCATATCTCACGCAGCGCCTCCTCTATTTTATCAATGCCAGCTATCGTCTTTCGACGACATTTAGCAGCGAAGCATGCACATACGCGGCCAATTTTTTCATACTGAAGCAGGTTGATGATCGCGTGATTATACTGCCTCTACGCCATCCAAGTTGGAGCCATGTTGTGTGTCCATGAAGTCACGTGTAACAGTGCAAGCTATCGATAGTTTCTGCGCACACACGGGCCGCTACACTTTGCCACCTCCCAGCCATACAGCCTCGTAGTAAAAAAAAGCAAAAAAAAAAAGAAGTAAAGTCGCATTTGTTGTCGTGTTTGATATATTAACTAACGGCGAATTTTTCACTAGGAAGAACAGGAGTACGCCATTTTGACCAATCACCGACAGACGTTTACAGAGACCGCTGCGCATGCAACTATCGAAGTACGTGGGATGTCTGCGCAAACGATCCGTCAACGCGTTCCCACAGCGCACAATTCAGCAACGTGATCGGAAAAAGAGAGACAGGCGACAGAAGGAATTCTCGGCCGGTCAAGTGCGAACAGGTCCGCCGACACGTAACACAAAGAGGCATTCTCTGCGGCGTAACTGAATGATGGCCCGTCCGTCAGACCGCCAACTAAAGCATGAGACAAAGAGAAACGTAAGGAAAACAACGGGGAGAACAGAACGGAACCGAAACGAACAACACTCGCAACGAAACAATACCGAACAAAACAGAACGGTGCCAAACAGAACAGAATGCGTTGTTTCCATACCCTGGAGCAGGGGTATGAAACACGCGACCCGCGAGCCTTTCGCTAGTGGCCAGGCCCGCGCACGACTGCCTTAATCCCATAGCTTTCGTGGGGTACCCTACGCGATCGAAATGTGTTGCACGCATCGGAACAGTAAACAACGGAATCGGTATGCAGAGCTTTGTCATTTCGGAAATCCGTATCTATATGTTTCTTCAGTCCAGAGGCCCAATCCTTTTCAGAAAAGACCACAAATAAGATATGGGAAAGGCCTTTGAAATGGCAACTTCAGCTGACATATTGTTGAATGCGCCCACCCCCCTTGCCACACGTTTTAACCTTTTTCGCTGTCCCGGCCCCAGCGGGACTAAATTTCGTCACCGCGCCCTGCTAACCGATGATGGCATTTTCCACTGGTCGATCCTGAGCGGGATTTTTTGCTCCGCGGTGGAGAATCCTTATTTCACTGGTCGATAAGGAGCGGGTTCGCGCGTCCCACTGGTCGTTTCAGAGCCACTTGCTCCACCGCCAAGTCGTGGATTCGATGGAAATAAGACGAGCAGCATGCGTCACTTCCGTCACCAGCAACCTTGGTCGCGCCTTCCGGCGTGGACCATGGTTGCCATGGAAAACGTTACACAGCGTAAGCAGAAATAGTTTCCGGAACCGGTTAACGTGACGTGTGCATAAATAACTTTCAGTGTAATCTCACACGGAGCATTCCCGTGTTCCATTGGTAGATTTGGCTTGGTGCCATTCCGAGTGATAACTGCCGGATTTTGGCAGCCGCTCCAAATCTCCCAGTGACAAAACGTTATGGGGTGAGTTTTAAAGACCTGCCCCAGAGCATGTATTTGTATAATAGTACACTATAGAGATGCAAATCTGGCGCCAGTGTCCATGGGAGCTGCAACGCACGACGCTTAAGCCAGCATGGCTAATACATGGATCATTATTTCCTCTCCATGTAGCCTACAGGCGCAAATATTCGGCAGTCCAACTTCACAGCATTGTCCCTTTTAGGTTAACCAGTTCCAAACAGAACAACGAGGTTCACAATCAACCATTCTTTCGTCCGAAACAAAAGCCGAAACACTACAAAAAGCGAAGCCACAAGTGCGTTCAAAGACGCAAGAGTGAAGACTAGGCAAATCCGTGCACTGCGCATGCGCGCAGTAGCGGAACCGGAAGTACCGCTACTGAACTCCTCAGGACATGGAAAGCCGCGAACAGAACAGGGCAACACGGGACAGTTCATGCTTACAACGTGAAAAGGTATCACAGCGCTAGCAGGCACCAACGAGAAACACAAAGGAACGAGCGCTATTAATGGAATGTTCATTATTAGAAACAACGGTTTATGTAGACCCGTAAAAATTTAGCCATCTAGGGCCAAAAGTTTCTTTGTCAAACCTTAACATGTCAAACATTTCGGGAGCGTTTTAAGTTATCCACGCCGCATGAAAAAATATACAAAAATGCACAAAAAATCGCCAATTGACACTGACACAGCTCAGTGGGGCTGCCACGAGAAGTTTATTGCTTAAACAAAATTGAAACCTTAAATTTTATGCTCTAATAACGAAGTCAGGATGGCGAAATTAACGAGAACTCACTTGTCGATTAATAATTTATCGCACAAAGCCTGTCTTGCGCTTGTCTTTGGTGTCCCATTAATGACCTTACAAATGAAGAATGGGCTACGCGCGCACGCATAGGAACAGATGCTCGTTTCAACGTTACATGTGACCTTCCGGTGCTCGTTAAAGCGTTAAAAAAAGAAAAAAAATAAGCCATACCAGGAATAAAATGAAACGTTGATGCTATGCGACTGTTTCGCAGCTTTCTATATTTTACTGATGGCACGAGCGCTGTTCTTGGATGAGATTCCCGATGAACAGCTGTGCGCATGCCACACGTGTGGTGAACGTCAAGCTAAAACATTTCCTTTTAGCATGCAGTACTTTCATTGGACGCTAACTAACGCAGACAATTTTCCGTCAGTTCCCTATCGCGCAGGATCGGGACGCGACACTTAAAGGGACACTAAAGAGAAACAATGACTTGGTTTAGATTGACAAACTGCACTCTGAGAACTCTAATGCCATATGCTTCACTATCATAAGTTCATTATTGGCGGAGAAAATCAAGGTTGAAGTTTCATTTTTAAATTTCGCGCCGAAATCTCAGCGCGTGACGACGAAAATTTCAAAATGTATTCTTCGTATTTTCGCGAAATTGGCTCGATCAAATTTTCTGAAACTTCGTATGCAGGGTCTATGGCACCGACAGATGACAATGCACTGCAATTTTATCGATTGGAAGCTACGTAGGACCCAGTTGACGCCTTCAAAATCTATGACGTCACGGTGTTTGGTGCGGGAATCTCAAGGTGGCGTCTCACCAGCATTTTCTTTTATACCGCGTTTTTTCACTTACCAAGCGTCGTGTCGCGGTAAGAGTTGTGTTTTCGGGACCTTGCGCTACAGAAACGATCTGTAGCGCAAGATGCACAGACACAAAGGAACACGAAAGCTCGTACGTCGTCTGTTGTCTTCTTTTGTGTACGTGTTCCTTTCGACACAAATAGTTTCTGTCGTATTCTTCGCCTAGGGGGGAACACGTGGAAGTGAAGACGATAATTCTTCAGCGAGTGGGCTTCACAAAACGCTCCCCACTCGTCTCGTTTGCAGCGCTTCCGCGACGTCTCATTTTCCGGTCATCCCGAACCCCGCCAAGCAAAGAAAAAAGCAATAAAGAAGTGTCAGACACAAAGACACAACAGAATTGAGGGGGGAGGGGGGGGGGGGGGGCACACGCTCAGGACAACCAAGGCATCGGCCCGTTCCCCCACCCCAAAAAGCACGACACCAAAAGGCTTTTCTTTCCTGGCATCTGTCACCGTTCGCTTGACTCGACTCCAATAAAGACGACAGCGCCGAATAAGTAAAGAGATAGAAAAAAGAAAGAAGAAAGGAAGTGGGAATGCGGCACTGGCTTCACTTTCGAGAAAATTACCGGCGCGCGCAAACAGGCCCCCCAAACGAGGCGGGCTACACGGAGAGCGACGACGAGCCAACTGACTTGTCCGAAACGTCACTCGATGGAGACACCCATCAGCGGGGCGAGCTTGACCGCGAGTCCCTACTAGATTGCGGGAGAGGGGCTGACAGAAGGACGAAGTCGCGTTGGGCGCATCGCCATGGGAGAAAACGTACTGGCTTCACCTGAAGAATTCCTTTACTCTTCAACCAAAATACTCTCACCGATTAGTCGAAGAAGTTCTATTCTTCGTGCCTACGACACGCACATTCTTCGGTTTCACTGTGGAGCGGTGAAGCCACTGGCTAAGCAGGAGGGTTTATTGGACTTACACGAACTGAAGTTTGGGCTAGTTTGTAGGCATTCATATTTGAACCAGTAGCGCCAAAGGACAGGGACACAAAAAGGAACAGGAAGTCCACACGAGCCCTAACTTCAAACTAAAGTTTATCCACAGAAATCGACGCCTTTTTATCAAATAAACGCTGATCCCAAAAGTACGTCATAGCATCCGGCGCCCGAAACGATAAAGCATAACAAGCAAGAGCGTTTTAGTCGGCTCTTGAACTTAATTTGTACAAGAAAAATGCAACGCAGTTAAAAAAAAATTAAGGCAGCTTCGCACCAGTGGTGCCAAGCCTGAAGGAAGTGCGGAGCTTGGCGGCCTTCTTTGTTTCTCTTTCTTTCCTCCTCTCCTTCTTTTTCTCTTTATTTCTATTAATTTCTACTGTTCTTCCTATTTTCCCCGTTCTTTATCTCTCTTTCTACTTCTCGCTTGCTTCCTCTTTTTTCTACTTGTATACGTGGTTTTGCCTGCGTTACGCCAAGCGACGACGACAGCATACGACAGCCCGGGCTCCTAAAGTGTTCCGCACTTAATATCTGAAAGCTTGAGATATGTAACCACTGCTCAGGCTCTCAACGACTACTTCCTACAATGGTCAACGTTGCATGTTCAGTTAGGGGAAGTAGTTGCTAAACACCGCTTGTTATGTCCGTCTGTCTTCGGCCCTGTCGTTTGCTCTCCTTCAATCTAAAATGGAACCGTAACCAAGTAGGCCTGTTGTCGACCTTGCTACGTTGTCAAAACGTTGCCCGCAATCATATCCCCGATGCTCCCTCGAGCCCTTCTCAATATGATTCGAGAAAACGCGATAATGTGGCTGAAATGCTGGTTGACGTTGCTGGGATTGGGGCGTCCAATAGCAGCACAGCATAAATGTGTACGTTACTCAAGTTGACGCGCCAAGGTTTATAAGCCCGCCGAGCTTGTTCACGGTATCGTTACTGTTGGTATCGTTTCTATGAAAATTGGGTATGGTTTCAAGAAGCTTTGGTGAGGCGTAAAAAAATGGCGTGCCACGTGCTCAGCGTACTGACGGCGTCGTTCCCATAGTTACAAGACATCCACCGCGACTTCCTGTTGTAATGGGAATCCCGGCTTGATTAGAACATATCTACAATGTAATCTGGCAGGTTCATTTTTTTCGTTCTTCAACGCAATGTTCCTAGGATGATGCGAAAAACATCCGTGTTCAGGTGCCCGCTCAGGTTCATCAGTATCAGTGTGTTCAAGGTTCAGGTGCGATTGAATTAATGCGGAACCCCCCCCCCCCCCCCCCCCATCGGCGTGCCTCAGTCTTGCCATTGTTTTTGCACGCACAGCCCCAGAATCTGACTGAGCGCTGTGCTGCTTGATATAAGGGGATCTGGAAAACTTGCAGTGTTTCATTATGCAGGGTATCATCATATTGCGCATCAGGCCACGTATATTGTGGTAATTTCTTGAGTGTTATAAATACCACTTTTCCTTTGTATAACAATGTATGTCGATATTGACTCTTACTAAATGTGATAAATTTCTATTTTGTCATAAACACAGTGTGTTCATGTGAAAACAGAAATATTTCTTTAACGTGTTACACTTTTTAGTTGCACTGAAATACTGTGTTATAATGTATATATGTTGAATGTATGTACACCCGCTCCCAAAAGTTTGCGGAACGCGGGCTCCACTAAATATGCGAATTTCTGCGCTGTTAGTGCACGGCGCATCTCACCTAGCAGGTAGCTGCGTAGGTCGCAAGGAGTACTACAAGCTGGAACATCTGTTTGGAAGCTATGTTCAAAGACAAAGCGGGAATATATTATTTTCGGAAATTTTGTGTTCCGAAAACTTTTGAGGGCGGGGGGTATGTATGCTGACTGTAGTTTTACTACTTCGATGTGAGGGTTTTCAGGTACATTCAATCTGTATAGCGCAGCTTTTCGCCAGAAGGGCCCCCCAACAATTTCGTCGGTAAATAAAAAAAATTCTCATTTTTTTCCTGTTTACACCCTGCTCGGCGTACAACAATAGGGTGGCCTTGATGACGTCATAGGATGCCCCCCTGCATATCTTTCTGACAATGCTTCGAGCAATCTCAGCTCCAGAACCGGCTGTGTACAAACGACAACGAATTATTTATTTTAGACGATTGTTTCAGTACGCAGCAGCAGGTACGAATTGCGAACGTGGTTGAAACGATGGCCACGAAAAAGCGTTTAGATTATCTCGATGCTTATCGAAGCGCTTTTCCGAGACAATAGAAAAAAAATTCCACGCATCTCCACGAAGTGAATCATGACAAGTGGCCGAAGCTCTGGGTATCCCGAGCGTTGCCCCATATAATGTAAATTGAGTGACATAAAGAGTCGGCGACAAAGCTAGGTCCTATGGTCCATAATGTCTACATTGAAGTCGCCGACTAGTATAAAGGGTTTGTGCTTGTAGTTGTTTCATATAGTTCCGTCCCAATTCTGATTGATATTAGTCTATTGTTAAACCTTTTTTTATGTGTGTCTCACATGTTTCGACTGTAGCCGTGACCACGGACACCGTGGACGGACAAGCCTCGGCCTTAAGGTGCTTCGTCCCTAAAACGGAAGGATTTCACAGTCGCAATGCAGCGGATAAATCACAGTGAACCAAGGTTTGTATACGAGATAGTTGGTATCAACGTTTACTAGAACCTGGTTGGTTGGTATTCCATGACACAGCGCTTGTCTATGTCACCCTTTCTGTTGGCCAGTCGTTGTTCGAGCTGGTACGTAGCGTTTCAAACAGGAGAAATCACCGCAACCTATACCCAAGTGGGCCTGAATGGGTACTCTGAAACTTATGTGAAACATCGTAAACGCACATGCTGTAAAGCAAACGGAGAATCTGGGCTAAAGTACTATTACTGCTATTCAGTCACTATTACTGCTCCACTACAACCGTCTAGCAATAACCGTGCGAGTAGATTCAGTATTTAAAACAGGTCGAAACTGTCGCACATTTCAGTATGACATCACAGCCGTACCGTTCTGTCATACGCTGAGCACAAACATGTTTAAAGACGATAGTCTTTCTGGGATACTTCAACGCAGAAATTTTGGTGTGTCTGTCTTTCTGTGTGTCTGTATGTCCAACGATTCAGCCACCCAGCCAAAGTTTAAGCACTTCCTGAACGCCCAGCCAACTTTAACTGGTGTCTGCGTTAATACTTGCGAACATTGTCGATCAAAAAGCAAATACTACGCATATCTGAGGCGCAACATCAATACATAATAAGTATTAGCTGGTGTGTAACTTTACTAGAAAATACATAGATACGTAATTCTAAATAACCTAGTGTTTTTTTTTTTCGTTTTTTCTACGTGTAATAGATATCTTGCAGTATATAAACCCCATCACGATCCGCCGTGATCGGGAAGTCGAACCCACGCCCTCAACCTCATCAGTGCGAAGCACAGTTATTTTCCACTGGCAATTTCCGACTGGACCGCTCTTCGTAAATCCATTTTTGAGAAGGCCTGATTTTCAAACGTGACTGAAAAAAATTATTGCTTTCGTTATCTTGTTTGTTGGTAACCTAGTACGTGTTACATGTTTAGTGATGCAACCCTGTTCGATTGCGAATGGCGTTACGCATTTGTAACACCAATTCTCACTAATTGCGTTTTAGATTTTCCAGTTCTGCTTGGGCCTGCAGTACATTTTGAAATAAACAAAGCACATAAAGTACAGCGGACGGTACGCCTAAATCACGCGACTTATCGATAACGACGCAAGCAACAGCGTGTGGCGCTTTGCCAAATCAGGTAAATCGAATCGCGATGTTTCAAAAAAACGCCAATCCAAGTTACCCTCCCCCCCTCCTGCCTGATCGACAATGAAGTCACCCACAATATCAGGCCTCGGTTGATGATCTTGTTTTGTTTGTTTTTTCCAACTCGCCACCACCGGTGCAGTTATCTTAAAAATGATCCACAATGAAGCGTCTTAGTTGAAAGTTCGTTTATCCAGTCTGAGCCACTTCCGATTACGTAAATCTAGCAAGCATACATAAATCAGGCGTCGCCACGGCCGAAAGGAAATGAGTGAGTGTGTCTTCTTTTCCGGACAGCATTTTTGCGCAACACGACCAAAACACTGCCGTCGCCGCCTTGGGTTCGCATCAAGCGGGAAAACAAAAACAAAAAGCAACTCGGCTCCAACGCACGCCCGCATAATACGTCCTCTCTCACTCTCCTAGATGGACGATAAGGTGTTATTGACCCGGTTACCTCGAAGCAAGTCTCCCAGGAGATGCCAGGAAGGAAGACGTGGAGGAGAGGCACAGCACTGCACCTTCTTACCCCAATATCCACGACGATCGAAAGCTTCACCTCCCCCCCCCCCTCTTTGGTAAGAAACCTTGGTACCTTCTCCTTGCCCTCCCCCCCCTTATTTCCGGCTCTGTTTAATATACAAGTTCCCTTGAGACCGCCCCCCCCCCCCCCCTCAACACTTTCGCGCATTCCTCATCGCTCGAATCAAAACAAGGCGCACGGCGTGATAGGGTCAAAAACAAAAGCGCTCCCAAATGGATGATTGCGAGCTCACTGGGGATGCGTCCGTATCACAGATCCCTAGATCTAAAACAAAAAGTAAAGAAAAGAGGAAAGGCTAGAGAGCGCAGCCTCCTCAAGGCTAGGATAGACAAAAGGAAGAAGGCGTGCTGTTTTGGGGTACCGACCTGTCCGTGCTGGCGGCACGATCGTAGCGATGATTTCGGCGCTGCTCGGCCGCAAACTCCTCCGGCTCCTGGTCACCATCGTAACCGTCCCGACGTGCCGTACTCGACGCTAGGCCTCGGGACGATGCAGCGGCGGCGACGACCACTTTGTTGTTCACCAGCACAGACTGAGGAGCGCCGCTGATCCTGTCGACGAGGCATTTGGCGAGGCCACCGGGCCCGCCGCTACACCCCGGCCCAGCCGAGGACCTGACGGTGGCGTAGTCCAACTCGCCGCCCCGCTGGTGGTATATCCGTTCGGGTCGAATCATGTCGAGAAACGACGCCTTGCGCACGCCGCCGTGTCCCAGCTCTTCGCTCCGTTCCCCGTCCAAGCATCCGCTGGCCGCCATGTTGGAAACACGCACGGACTCTCCCCCTCTCCCCTCGCAGCGTCGCTTCCTTCTCTCTCTTCGTGCAGCTCCCCTCACTCTCGACTGTGGCGCCGCCGCTTTCACTCGCTCGCATTTACGCGAAGCGAGAGAGAGGTAGTAAAACCCGAATGGAGAGGAGGTACGCGTATAAAGAGAGTGAGGATGAAATCGCTTTCACTGCTGAGAGAGATGACGCCCCCCTTCGTGCAAGGGCGCAGTGCGCCTGCGGGAGAAGAGAAGAAGCTCGGTGGCGGAAGGAAGCCCCCCTGTTCCGGGTGTTATGCAAGTGCGACCCGCCGGCTGTCGCTGTGGCGCTGACGTCGCAAGCGATTGCATCGTCGTCTGCTGGGCTCGGTCTTCCCTTTGCTTTGCTTTTAGTGGCTTTCTCCCCGTGTGCGCCGTTTTCGCACTCTTTCGACGCTATTTTCGACGGCTAGCTGTAACCTTCTATAAGCGGTAGCGGTTGTTTATGTTCATTTCTTTTTGTTCTTTCGCTGCCACTTCGCAGGTTGGCTAATTTGTAAGATGTCGTTTTATCTGCTACGGCCAGAACGAAACGTTGCGCCCCAATTTTATGTCAATTAAAAATTGTTCTTTCTTCTCTACCCCAACAAAAAATGACCAATTTGAGCACTTCAGAAGGAAAAAATGCTTGGGCGTCTTTGTACTTCGCCGTGATGCAGGAAAAATGTTCGCGTAAAAAGCGATCAAAGGCACATTTGATGCTGGCGTTTGTCCCGTCTTGACCTTGTCTTACGTCCTTTATTGACGATTTGTTTCTTCAGTATAGTTCTAGCAATAAGGGTGGCTGGTCACCAACCGATGAATTGCACAAATAACGTAATGAGAGAAGAATGATGGGAGCACACTGAAGAAACCAAAACAAATTTATCAAGAGCTTCCATCAAGAGAACGTTAAGCCGTTCATTTCTTGCATTCAATAAATCCCTCCTCGAGCTCGTGTCACGTGGTTTCGTGAGCGATTCAAAATATAATTTCACGCAACTCGCTCCTCTGCGACTTCATTCAAGTCGCATGCGACTCGCTGCCTCTGGCGGCCTTTCCTGGCAACTGAAGCAACACAACATAAAAAAGAACGGCAGCATGGGAGCCTGTCGCATGCTCCCGCATCTAGTTTTTCCTCTATGTACGGCCGCTGACGCACCAGCTCCCCTCACCGAGGCGGGTGGTGCTGCCTATCGGCAAAATACACATAAGAGAGCAAACGCAGTGGTAGTGCACGTAACAGCCTTGATCGGGTCACGTGCTGGCTACGTCACGAGTGCACGTGACCCAGAATCAGCGGAAGCAGCGCGGGGGGCCCGCTCCCTGGCGCGTGGGGGGCCGGGCCATTGTCATTCATATTGCCGCTAGTTCCCACGCTTTTTTGTGTTGTTTTTTTTTCTCCTACCGCTGACGCACTGCAAACAGTGAAAGCGTGCGCGCTCCAGACACGAACGTGCTGCGACCCGTTGGCCCGTCGCCATGTTTGCTTGCGAGTTTGTTGCTTGAAAACCTCGGTAGGAAAGAGTGAGTTGAAAGAAGACGAAGTAAGACTAGAGGAGGGATGTTTAAGAAGAGGAAGATAGGAAGTGACAAACTCTGGGAAAGGAGGGGGGGGGGGGGGGCATCCGCTAATGACAGACACACGCCGAGAGTGCGACACGTTTATAATAAACACTGTGTGAGCGCGGCGCGCTCGGAGGAAAGTTAATAGGCGACGGCGTCGTGTGGTCTCTCTTGGAAGAAGGACACGAGGCGTAACTGAATGCGCCTGGAGCGTGCCGTACGGTCTTGATGAGGGGATTCCCTATAGCAGCTTCCACCGTGTCAGCTGTGTACGTTTCTTTTTCTCTCTCTTTTTTTTTTTTTTACAAACCGCGGATGCTCCCACGGAAACCGCCATTTAGCCATTTCAATTTGACGACACCAGTCGAAGTAGGACTGGTGGCACCTTTCGCTAGTTTTCCTAACATCTATTTGTATTATGCAAGCGATGTGATCGTTACTTGCATTGCCTAAAATTCCAACAATAATGAGCAAGCTAGCCCGCCAGAACGTCTTACTAAGGCAGATAATAAATTACACAGAAATCAACCCGCCGTTTTCGTGTTTAGCGGCTGTGGCGTCGAAATACCAGGCACGATCGATGATGTGGGTTCGATTCCCGGCAGGGACCTAGCCGTGTTTATTATTATTATTATTATTTTTTTTTGGAAGGCAGGTTGGGGTTTGGAGGGTCGGACTGTTTTTTTTTTTTGCTTTGCTTGCTTCAAAAACATTTATTGCCGGTGCAATAGGAGGAAGTTTGAGGAGGCCCAGAAGGGGCCACCCCTCACAATCACTAGGTGGGCTCCTCATTACAGGAGCTCATTGGCGACCGCCGCAACTCAGACTCTGTCGACCATGGCCTTCTGGCTCTTCAGGTCGGAGCAGTCGTGCAGGGCTGCCTCCCAGTCCTCCCGGGTGGGGTTTTTTTTTTTGGGGGGGGGGGGGGGGGGCGAGGTTCGGGTTTGATTGGCATACCCACACCATGTGAAAAATGGCCGAAGACGTCTCCGCACAGTGCGGGCACTTTCCTGTACAGGCAGGATCAAAGTACTTCAAAACTTTATATCTGCCCAGGAACAGCGAGAACAGACATTGGTAATTTAAATGCGAGAACATTAAGAAAAACTGACATAGCGAGCATTGAACCGACGAAAGCAAAGAATAAAAATCACGATCCCAGCAGGAGCCGAACCAAAGCTTTCTGCGTGGAAGTCAGTTATTCTACTACAGAGTCACGCCAGGCATTGAAACTGCTTTGGAAAAAGACCATACGTAGCCGTAATGTCGGTGCAACTTCAATTGTGGTTGTAGTGCTGACAATGTAATATTATAACAGAGCAATAAACATTACAAATGTACTCCTATGATGCAAGAGTCATTTCGGACTAACGTCAAATGTGGTTCCAGTGTTGGCTCCACTTTTATAGCAGTCCAATAAACATTACATTTGTACTCCTATGATTCAGCAAGCTCTATTCAAGCGTTGCTCGGCCCCGGAGGAATACGCAAACAAAACTTACGCATGATATTCACATCATCACGCTGTAGCATGCACTTTGTTTCAATAAAACAGACGTCTGTGGTCTAACATGAGTCCTGACGTTACGTCTTAAGTTACCCTGTATACGACAGTGTAGTCGGCATGCCTGGTAAGCCCACGATGTGCACACAACTCCTCCAATTACAAAATCTCGTCGATCCACCTCTTAACTGGCTCAAAGCCGCAAAAATGCCGCATGGAACACCTGACCGACTGCTTCGCATGAAACCGATTGCTCACAAGGCGTGCGATCTGCCGATTTTTTTAAACGTGATATCCCTACTTGCGCCCCGTGATTCCAGCGCTCCCTAACGTTCCACCGACGAACGATGTGCTTGCTTGCGGTGCTTCATGACAGCTATAAGCAGACGCAGCGATTATCGCTAGTGCGGCCGTACGTAACAGCTGCATCAGCGCACGTTAGGGAGCACTGATATCACGGCGCACAAGCAGGTACATCACAGCGCACAAGCATGTCACGTGGTCTGATTTTTTTTTATTAGCGGGCATCTCTAGTGGCAAGAATAGCACTAATACTTGATAAATATATAGTTAGAAACTCTCTAAACGGATGTTTTACAAGCCCATCTAGAACTCATTCACCGAATTTTCCGTCGAGCTTCCTTGCTTCAAAAGCTGGTTAATTAATCTTGCCTAATTAAGCAAAAGACTGAACATAATATTACTTATTCCATGCAATAGTCAGCAACGTGCATTTGGTCTCGTCGTTTCTTCATAGTGGATGCGGTTGACGGCGGTGAAGTAGACTGACATTTTATTTCCTTACGGCTAAAAACGGGCATGAGCATATAGTCGGAATTCTTGCTGCGAGCCGAATACAGCTCAGTGCACTCACTGTCAACGTCGCTGAATTAGCTGCTCAGTTTCCTCGATGGGGCCACCGACGGCGGCGCCATCCTGGTGGGTGCGCAGACTAGTTACTTCTAGTATAGCAAAATTAACTACCGATGTTACGTCACGAACGTAAAAATATCGAAAAAACCCGTCACTCGAGGTGCTAGACATTGCGAAATTCCGCCATGTTGTCGAATTCCGCGATTTATCAGCACCGACTGGTCCAGACGGTTGCCACCACCCCTCTGATTGGCCTAAAAGCGCCGCCATTACGAAATTTTACACTACGGCGGAATCTGACCTTGTTCAGTCCCCCCCAATCAACAAAGCGCTGTGCAAGAGATACACTTCTTCCAAGAGCTGGATAATGACGCAAGCTAATGTAACTGTGGAGTCCATTTGGGCCTCAACAGCATGAAGCCACGTGACATGAGCCGAGACGTCAGGTATGACGTCACTGGAAGAGCGGCGCGTCGTTGTGGATCCCTACTCCGGAAGTAGTGACACTGGCAAAATAGAACCACGAAGGGGCATGGCGTAGGTTGCTGGCCTGTCAGTGACATGGCACACATGCCAATACAGCGACTTATGCAACGCCAGGTAGAACCTTGCCTTACATTCAAATTATGTTGGTGGTATGACGTTCTACGTGACGTTTCTGCTTAGGTCACAAGAACCCCGGCTGCTGAATTCCAAATAGACTGTCCCAAATGTAACTTTGACAGCGACCGCCTTACTACTGATATAGTGCATTTGATTAGGATAACGCGCAATAGGAAGGTAGCGACCAATTATGAAGCATTTCCCTCTTAGGTGAACGACACGGATAACTCATTACCTGAAAGATTACCGGGCCTTTACTACAGTATGTAAAACTTCCGTAAAACTTTTATCTGCCCGTACTATTTTTTTCGCACATCGTCTGAATATATCATATATCTACGGTTTCCGTTGGCATTCCATAACGCACAGTTAAGAAAGCGTTTGTGAACAAACCAGGAGAAATTACAAATTGTGAATTAGGAGTGGACGAGCACAGAACCTTGAGGGAATCCACTCATTCTTAAATTATTGCTCCTTTGATCAACATTTCTTGAAAAACAGCGCTTTCACACAGGAACACATAGCTCGTTACCACTCACGGCGGAATGGCCAGACACCTTTGCGCAGCCCCCCGAACAAATGGTTTCTCTCTCGAAGCAAAATTAAGCAGACAAGTTGCGCCATCGCGCGGTCTGACCGTCTGCTATGACTTTCAAAGCCACAAGGGCGGCCTGTAATCTTGGAGGCTATGCTAGCCTCGAAGGCGATAGTTCTTTGTGGGAGCAGATCGCTACTGAGTAACATCCTGTGGGTCATATTGTAATGGAAATGTGTTTGAAGCTCTCCAATTCTTGAAGTGCTCCGGTAATACCTTCAATTCTAGCCATACCAAACGTGTAACATGTTTCGTGCCGTGGAACTTGAGACATTCAGTAAAGTTACAGGAAGGGCGTCAGTCTTGGGGCGGACCCACAGACTTCCTGACCAGTGGTGTATCCACGGGGGGTGGTTTGAGGGCTTCAAACACTGCCCCCCCCCCCTTTCCTTCCCAGATTTTTCAAGTTTTATATGTGTATATATACTCCCACACATGCAAACACAGGCATGTACATACATAAGGGTATGGTTGGACATCGTCGCACCCGAAAAAATGTCTGGCTACGCCCCTGCTACTGACCACGAACGTTTACGGCATGGAGATTTGGTTCGTGACCAACTGCTGGTAGGATATCATGAATTGATTGAGGCATGTGATATCATGCATGTCGCTACATTAACAAGATACCTTGTCACATCTAGTGGCAGTTATCTAGGGGGGAGGGGAGGGGAGCTGTGAACAATCGTTGCTTTAGCGACAGCTCACGTCTTCCCCCACTCCAAACCACCGCACCTTTTGTGGTCTCGTGCCTTGAATGCGATATTGGTGGGCTTTTAAGCTCGACAGCGATGAAATACGACTTTCCGGTCAAAACAGCACGGCCGGAGCAGGTTTCCGTGAAAGCACCGGGTTGGCGACTTCTTGGCCCTGAATATCCCGAATACACCGCTCCATAATTAGGGAACTCGCAGAACATGCCCAAATAAGTAGCAACCCCGTCATGCCGTGGCTATGAAGCACCGGCGTAGCGTACCGTAATATACCACTGAAGTTATGTCGAAATGGAACGCACTTTACCAGGGCCTACACAAAGATAGCAAAAGAATTACCTTGTAAATCCAGCCCTGGTCAGCTGTGAGCCGGTTATTTATAACAATCTGCTCGGGCAGGCACTTTTGCCGTCAAAAATGCTGTAGTCACTGCTGCTGCTGCTGCTGCTGCTGCTCAACGACAAAAACACAGACCAGAAATTCGAACAGGATGCCTGACGATTCGTTTTTGAAATTTTTATTTCAGCTTGTTGACAAACAGATGACAGTACGGAGAAACGTACCAAAGCACTTGAAGAGCAGCAAGATCGATGCACATGGTCTGAGGGCAGTGTCAAGACATGGTGGTTGCACCAAGGATGATTTCATGAAAGAAAGGCTGCTAAAGACAATCATATCCGCACATTTGAGATAGAGTGGACGCCTTAATTATTTTTTACATACATTAGTGCAAATGAGAATACACAAAGACACATGTGAGGTGACATCAAAAAGTCAGTCAGTCAGGAATACATGAGGTCGTTCGTAAGAATCAGTTTCATCGGCACATGCGAAAAGGTTTTCGTCAACATGAGCCTGAAAGGCAGTAAAACATGGTAACATGACAACGTACGTACATGTATGGAGATAGACCAATCCTGATGGTAATATTGAAGACAAGATAAAGAATAGTAGACCAGGATGTTAGTTCCAGAAGGATTTTTCTAAATTCCAAGTACATCCCATATTCAGACTCGGCGGGCAGAATTTGGACAGAAAAGGAATTCCTAAAGATACCCCAACTATGCCACTCCGTTCTGTGTTAAAAGTAGAGCGAACATGACCCAAGAAATAAGAACAGAGTGTTTTCTATTGTAGAATAGTCTAGTCAGAGCAAGATGTTGGACAACAGGTAGTGTTTATAAAACTCTACATATAAAATGCAATAAAACAGAACAGGCATGACATGCAAGAGACATCTTGCTTACAGCAACACAGATTACTAAATGTTTCATAACATGTTATGAACCACGGATCATCAACATCATGACGTTATGGATGCTTGACAGAGAAGTAGCGCAACACATAGTACACGTCAAAGCAGGATGCTGAGGCATGCCAATGAATGAACATTCATGCACGAAGTTTTTCCGCACATATACGACGTTTCTAAGCCCAACCAAAACAAGGGCAGGCCTAGATAAACCACACCTAGTTATAGATTATAATTGTTCCAAAGCTCCATCTCACTGATAAGGCGATGTGAGCATCCATATACTAGGCGCGGAAGAATAATATCCGTTGTCGTACACAGGTAATGAATGACCAGATGAAAGGCACCGAGCAAGCTACGCCTCTAAGAACATGGGAACACCGGGAAACGATGAGATAAAATAAATCGTAACCATCTTTCCTTTTGGAAATACTTGCACAAGAACAAAAGAGAATCTGTGTGCGTGTCATGGAAGAATATTAATATGATTTCGTTCGGTAATAATTGACGACGATGTACAGAAAGCAATTCAAGCAACACTAAAATTATTATGCGGGTAATATTGTATCACTATTTCACATGACACGTTGTGCACAATTTGCTAAAATCAGGGAGGAAGTTTATCAGGCAAAAAGGGACCGGTATCAAAATGGTTGAAATCTCTCTCAAGACTAGATAACCGTGGTTGTCCTCAATGTCTATGCATGTACACGTTCTGCTGTAAATGCTCACATCTAGCTTGAGTTTACATCACCCCAACGATGTTAATAAAAAGCATCGGCACTTCTGAGTCATAAGAAATTCGGTCCAGGATTGAAGACGCAAAAAACGATGTTCCGTGAAATGTTCCGATAAAATTCCACGCTTTACACTGCAGTAAATGTCATGTCGGGACACATAAAACACGTACCAACTTCTCGAAACAGTTCACGCCCCGTGGCTACAGAGCAGAACAAAAGAAAAAACACACACACACATGCAGCTAAAAGCAAGTACTGAAGACACAATCCCTCCCCCCCCTCCTCCAATAACAAAGGGACACAGCCTATAAGGTTTTAACCATAAGCTTGCATCTTTTCACCGGTAAGAAATTTATTATATAGGCTTTCATTGCAACGTTGCTGTGCATAAACCGAAAGCATTTTTATGCTAGTTGCACCACATGCAGTAGCACGTCTCACGCTGACTAGCAAAACATTCGCTGCGCAATATGTAATCAGCTTAGCTGTTGCAGCGACTATCACACATAACTATAGCCTCACTGACGCAAGCGTCAAGCCATTGCGTTTCGCTCGCTAGTAAAATTTAACAACGGAGAGACGGGAAACAAAGTGCACACGGCTAGCAGCAATGCGATTACATAGTTGCTGCGATTCCTGAGTACAGGCTCACCGGGAGCCGCATAGTTTCCGCAAGGCTAGCTGACACAGCACACATTGTTATTATAGCTAAGCATTGCAACAAAGAGATTAACGAAGAAACAAAACAGTGTATAGCTAAGCCACTATTACTAATTAGGCACAAAAACAAGTGCCTCGTGTAGATGCTGTGATAACTGCAGGCCTCAATTCACCGGAAGTCCTTCCCTGACATTCGAAACATATTTGCAGAAAGTGATGCAAAACTCCTAAGCAAAACGCAGGTAAGAGCACAGCCTCTTTTCTTAACCAATGAAGACCTCAGCAATGAAGTTCCTTCGCTTCACTTTCCCTGCAATGCTGCTGCAATGCTTCCACCCCAACAAAGGCACTTGCTGCCCTTCCTGGCAGCCATCCAGACGAAGGGCACGTCATATACGTAGTGAAACGCAGTAAAAATCGAAAGCTGAACAGCAGGTTTCCTTAACATGAATGAAAGTCCACATCCTACGTAGAAATGTCACTCTACACCCACGTTGACAAACAAGGCGAGGAAATTAATGAGATGGATGTCGCCTTACCGACAGTGAGAAAAAGGGAGAACACAGGCCGTAACGGACAATGATACAGAAGTAGCGAAATCCAACTTAAAGCCGCTGACTTGCGAGATGACTGCAGATGTCTGCGCGAACTTGGAACAAGACCGCCAGCACCATGTAGACAGCAGGCCTCTGTAGCTTCAACTTTTCTGCTTTTTTGGCTCGTCGCTTGTTATGAAGGCTTTGTATAATGTCGCAGCAGACAAAAAATGCATTCGTACAAAGTTTTAGGAGTTGGGGCGCGCGTCGCAGCCCAGGTCTCCAGATGCCCTTGCCATGCGCCAAGACCTGACCCAGCAGGCTTCTCTAGGACTCCAGGTGCTTTCGCTTAGAAATTTAGGGTTTAAGCTTTGACTCAGCAATGCCACTTAACCTGGGAGAAAGATGGCTACTTTCGGCACCAAAGACAGTCTGCACTGAACTGGCTCGGCCAAATTGTGTGCCACCACCGTAGAAGGTGTGGATAAGTGTGAGTTCGTATTTTTCGAAGCTCTCTGACCTCTTCCACGTTTACACCGCAGACTGTAGGTGACGACGTGTAAGGGATTGAAGATTGCGACGCTGGTACTAAAGTATCTTGCTAACGAGCACAGGTCGATTTTACTAAGGTACTGAGATGGCAGGCTTTTCTCTCTTCGAATGTCAGCGCCACGAACCATTGTGTCTGACCACTGTTCCTCGGACAGAGCTTGCTGTCTCCAGCAACATATAACGTAGTGCTGGTGTAGAAGGTTTCCGTCCAGTATGTCCTAGTGGCAAACTCTGAGATTCTGCCTTGTAAAGAGACGGCAAACTCTCTGGGAGTCTGTGGGCCGACTGTTTCCTTTTTATATCAGGTTTTAATCCCGATACTTCTCTCTGAGGTTAATGACGGAAAGAAAGAAAGAAAGAAAGAAAGAAAGAAAGAAAGAAAGAAAGAAAGAAAGAAAGAAAGAAAGAAAGAAAGAAAGAAAGAAAGAAAGAAAGGGCGCTGTTGGCAAGAGAATCTGTTATAAAAGTGATGCTGGCTTCCATTATATTACTGTGTAAGGAAAAGAAAGATGGCACACGAAGCACTAAAAAGTAAGGAAAGGGAAAGAAACCTTGCGCGTATTTATAGTGTACATACATCCCTGAAGATCTTGGAAATGAGATAAAGTCATTCACCCTCTAGCAGCAAAAAGATGCGGCTACGACAGAGTGAATGAAAGAGAACAGATGAAGCAGGAAAGAAGGGAGCCGAAGGAACAGCCGCTGAAGTGCCGTTCTATAGCACTTACATAAATTTCCCACTTCAAAATATCATAAGAGACATTTAGGTTGGCTTTATCATGCATTTCTCAAGTTGTGGATGGCAGGTAGACTGAATGAAAGCTTCCACATACTTTCATTTCAAGCTAGCTTCACGCGATTCAGCAAAAAAATAACACTGAAAACTTGGCTTTTATAGGTTTCGAACTTGTTATTCTGTAAGTAGCAAGAGGAAAGATAAAATGACATATGCATTTCTTTTCTGACAACTTTCTCACCCGGAGGCTCTTAATATGCATTAACTGAGGAACAGTCAAGCAATACATGAAAGCAGTAGTACAGCTTACATATGCAAAGCGCTTATTATAGATCTCTACTCTGATGGTGATGAGCTGTCACATTTTCAGTTTCTTTGTAGTTCCAACACTTCATACAAAGCAGTACAATGCTTCTCGGTAGTTAACCTTACAAAGCAAGAGCTACAGTCACCACCTATCAGAAATAGGCCATCGATCAACTTTCCACACTGCACATTGAAGCCCGGGTAACCGATGTTGAAGGCTTTCGGCTAGACAACACGAGGGCCTACCAGCTGACCACCGCTCTACCACTAATCTCTCCTTCCCACCTCTAAGCTAACATGAACCTCCGCATCAAAACTGCGCTGCTGTGAGCTTTTTCTATTAGTCAGATCTGCAAAACTGACGCACTCATCTGATTAATTTGCTTTACATTCACACTTTTCCGATAGTGTACTCTGAGCATAACAAAACAAATTCTGATGTGTACGATACGTTATGCAATTACTCCTTACAGTTAGCTGTCAGTGGTTTTCATGGAAACTAAGTTCTAGAAGAATGATGATCCAGTGTCTTGTACGCTTATGGAGAAAAGTATATCCAAGACGACTTCGAAAGTAACGGCATTAGAATGTTCTTATTTTTAGTACTGAAAATTTTTCCACACAGGCGATAACCCTCCTAAAGTAACTTTAACGTGATAACTAGATAGCATGAAAGTCGCTAGAATCATGCCGTCTATGGGTAACGTTTAGACATCTTAGGATTGTAGTCTCATAGCAACTGCACTGTGAAAACGGCACCAGAACGCGAAATCAAGATGCCAGTTAAAATGTCTTGTTCGTAAGTATTACTGAATGGACCTGCAACAGGTAACAGAGTATGCATAGATGAATGTCCATTGAAAAGTATGTGTTCATTGTTGTTGAAAATACGTGAGCTTGAAAATGCAGGCATATTCGGAAATTGAGCAAGCCTCAATTCTCTCCACGTAGGAAGCCCAGCATAAGTGTATCAAAATTAGAATTCTTTGTCTTGCTTCCTCCTCTCAACATCAGAAAGCAGGAAGCCCGAAAAGGGTTGGCAAAATAGACTTCCTTGCGGTCCTTCGACCCAGCTTCAGTAACCAATGCGTTAAAAGCTAGAGTAAGAGTGAACGTAAGTTATTTAAAAGCAAACTTCGCACACAGTTTGGTGCGTGATCCTTCCCGATCTGCTTGCTGTGAAGATACAGAACATTTTTTGCGTATTCACATGTGGCCTTGCGTTTCAGTACCCACCGATTTACAGTCACTGTCGGATAAACATTGCCAATGGGCAGGCATAACCGAATCCAATAACAAAACACACGGTAAGCACATGCTGACAGCGCGACGCGCCAAGCGGTTACACAGCTTGTCCGTCAAGCGTTTAGGCATATCAGTAAGACTTCTGATGCCGCATCATGGTGCCTTCACGCAGTGGGAAGACAAAGACAGCATTTTCAAAGTACGGACATTGAAACTTCCCTGTGCACAAGTGTCCGATGCTCTGAACCTCGAAATGCTCGTTTCAGGTCCACAGAGCAACAGGCATGAGGGCCTCCTTGGTGCCGGGTGCCGGCGAGAGGCTCTCTTCGGCGAGAAAATCCATGGGCATGTCCACAAGGTGCCCTTTAATCTCGCGCAGTTCGTTGCGGGCCTGTTCGGGGTCAGTCTCGGCGAGACCTGGGATGGCAGTGAACTCCCGCAGGCCCGCGAATGTACGCACGCTGTCCGATGGAATACAGCGGAATACCTGCGTTAAAAGAAGGGTGTGTGTAACAGGCGTAGTTTGTTAAATGACGACCTGCAATCTCAGTAGTCACGGCATTCCAGCTAGCCGAACTGAATTCAGAATATTGGCAGCAATAATTACATGTGCTGATGAAGATGACAGTTGTGTTCGCTTCAATGAAAGCACCGTTGTTAGTTCCAGCGTTGTGTGCGTCTGCAGTCTTTCACGTGTCTCGTGGTTTGCTGGTATTTCTTCAAGTAACAGATCCCAATACCAAGTTTCAAATATGGTTATAGGGTGGGATCCTAACACATTCAGCACACTGCTTGACAGATCCCCGAGCACTAGCAAGAAAACAAATCGGGAGCCTTAATCTATCGGCCAAATGGGGTAAGCTATGCTTGGCGTGTGCGTCCCTGACGTACTATATGTATACTTTTCTTTCAAGTACATTGCGCAATGATGCCTCTCAAGTGTTTCCTTCCTTTATGCCGGCAGTTGGACCGGTCATTCACGTCCTCGGCAGCGCCACACTTGCTACAGACAACAAGGACGACTATGCATTCATGCCCAGGCAACAATGAAATGTGGCTAACGTGAAATGACAAGTCATCTCGCTAACCTCAATAAAAGGTCAGATTGTCGTATCCAGACACGCCTGCTCGCCGACAAACCCACGATCGAGAGAGCATCAATTATTGAAAAACGGCGCATACAAATACGCGTGCGATTGGCACGCCTTCGAGGGGCCGCATTCCATTGCGTTCACGGGCGCCATGTTTCTTTGCCGTCACACCTACTCATTAATACTGTGTTTAAGAAAGCAAATGAGCGCTTGAATTTACACTTCTTTCCTTCATTCATAGCGGGGGTCTCGTTCTCGCAGACTTGATGCCTTCAGGTAGTATGCGAGGGATTATTGGTCAGCTGCCAGCTTTGAATAAGATCACGTGCTACGTGACGCCAAACAGGCAAAAAGAGTGTTGCACACTCGCCGTCATTGCAACAGGCGGCGCTGAATGACGCTCTCACGTTGAAATGCACATATATACCCTATAAAGTGGACGGAGGTATGCTGACCGCCACCGTAGCTTAGTGGTAGAGCATCGGACGCATTATTCGAAGGTCGCAGGTTCGGTCCCGCCGGTGGCAAGTTATCTTTTCATCCACTTTTCTTTCTTCACATTTACATTACAATTTCTAATAACATCCGCTATACTTGGCATCATTGTCTGTTAGTTCCTCATTAATACCTACGCCAATGTCACTTGGAAGGCAACGCAAGCAGCTTCGCTTGAAAAACACAAGTGCACCCAAAATGCGAAGCACGCCTTGCAATAACAACGTATCGTCACCTTCTCGAAGATCTGCGCATTGCGGCGCGCCGTGGTCCTCCAGACGCCGTCGTAGAAGGAGGAGGCCACGGGGTCCCTGATGTCGATGCCGTTGGAGCTGCCGTCGCCCTCCAGGAGACCCAGGTGCTCCCGGAACAGGGTGCGCCGCAGGGCCCCGGCGAACCGCCCCGCCGAGTAGATGCGGCCGTCCATGATGCTCTTCTCGCGGTCCGTGTCGTGCACCACCACGGCCAGCTCACTGTCGCGCCTTCCCAGAAGGCTGCGGTCGTTGATGTTCGCCGAGCCGATGATGGTCACCTCGTCGTCCACAATCATCAGCTTGCTGTGCACGTAAACGAGCTCCTGCGTCTGCAAGTGGCGCATGCGCGAGACATGAACCACAAGCAACCGAGGTCGCCGGCAACGCTGTGCCCGGTAGTAACGAAAGATTTTGAACAGTGGAGCCGTTATAGGGCATGGCTTGATGATAGATGAGTGTCCGCTCTGGTAACGCTCTTGTTCCGAGCTACACCCACAGATGGCGTAACTGCTTCGGTCGCGGACAAAGAGATAGACGCACAATGAAACCGCTAAGCGCGGCTCGTGCGTGATTAGGGCCTAAAGTAATTGTAGCAGTGGAGGGACAGTGGCTTTATATTTATTTTAGTCCTCACTGTAACGAATGTAGCAGGGGCGGGTGTGGCAGGGGCTGCCACACGTCCTTTACAGTGCCTCTATGCTCTACAAATAACGTAATCACAGACACCCCCCACCAAATCGCAGAACCATCACAGAAAATCACATATAATCACGAGGGAAACACAGGACAACCGCAGTTCCGCTGTTTCTGGAGATTTCACGCTGGGTGAAACTGGGGCAAGCTTTTTTTTATGCTACGAATCACTGGCCGGATGCTAACTCTGCAGCGAAGTGGTTGACACTTATCATATTGTGGGGCCTGCCATCAAAATTCAGCTCTTACACACCCCCCTCCCAACCCTACGCGAGAGGACTGGCAGGCGGTTCTGCTGGGTTGCTCAGACCTTCAGGCCCAAAAGACCTTAGTCAAGAGGGCCAGACTGGCCGCTTCGACCAATGGGACCCCACACAAGGGACTCCACCTAGTATGTAGGTTTCCTGCGTGAGTAGATACCTCTCTTGTTTAATAAGTGCTTTCAGCCACCACCAGCACTACATCCGTGATAGCACTAATTTAACCTTAAACGAGGATGACGTCCAGGGACGCGGAATGCACAGAGAACCCGGAGTCCAAAGAGCAGATTGCTGAGATCATTAGCGACATTAACTGTTAAAGTGTTCGTACTGTGGATGCTGAAACACATGAACGCGATATTTTGAAGATGGCTGCTTACCAGCTTTCCGTGCAACTCGTCGTGTTTCCTGAGTCCAAAGAAGTCGATGTACTTGGTCGGGTCAGGCACTGCACAAGCAGGAAAAGCAAGGTTGCAAAGAAATGCCTCAGAGATGGAGGCGTTCGCAAGTGCCATCGGATGCGACCACGTTTCATGACAAGCACACAGCTAACGGCAGGAAAAGGGACAATGATCGCGTCTCTATGAGACCACGCGGAATCAAGACACAGCCATTCACAAAGCGTTCGTTCAGTGTCCTTCAGTGTCCGGGTCTCAGAATTGACGTTTTTATTGTTTGAAACCGTGAAAACAGAAAAGGCAGCAAGACAAAGCCAGAACATTATCTGATTGGGTACAAGTATAAAGTTCGGTTTCCTTTCCATTTCTACCTAGTCTCATCATGGGTATTGGTGACAATACCCATGATGAAAACAGTTGCGACGGACGCTGAAAAATTTTCTCACGCACCTTTTATATCTGTCAAAAACTGGCCACACTCAATTACCCACCAGACTCCCATGCATGGATCATTATTAAATGCGAAGCATTTCTTTGTGTCCTGTAAGCACTTTCGCGTTTCTATCTATCTATCTATCTATCTATCTATCTATCTATCTATCTATCTATCTATCTATCTATCTATCTATCTATCTATCTATCTATCTATCTATCTATCCGCTTACGTCTGGGTGCTCTCCTGACGGCCTCCTTAACTTGGGGTAGACCAAAAATTTTATGGGAGGGTAAGAGGCATTGATGAATATGTCTGGCTGGTCATGACATGAATAACGTGAAAATACCGTCGCGTACGTCGTCAAACTCATTTCTCCAGACACGTGTGGCTCATACCCGTATACCACGGGCCGCGGAATATGGGTATGCGCCACAGGTCTTTGACAATTTATATCTATCCAGGAACGGCCAGACACGCATTGCTAATTTAAATGCGACAGCGTTGAGAGAAACTGACATCGCTGGCGTTGACACCGCTAATTTAAGGCGACAGCGATAAGAAAAACGCACATCGGCGGCGTTGATGCCAGGAATACAAAGAATAGAAATCAGAGTACCGGCAGGAATCGAACCCAAGCATTCTGCGTGGCAATCAAGCATTCTACCACCGAGCCACGTCAGGTCTCGAAAACGCTTTGGCAGAACACCCTATGCAGGTGTAAAGCTGGTGAAACGTATATTGTGGTCGCAGTGCTCGCTATCTAATTTTATAAACATTACGTACGTACTCCTATGACGAAGGAATCATGTCGGGTTAACGTCAATTGTATACTTAAGCGCCATCCACTGTAGTTGGTTTACGTAGCACTATCCAGGGCTACCATCCTTGCCAGAACAAGCTCTACATATCAGCTTACGGCTTCTGGTGTTGGCAATACCCATGTTTCTGTTGGCATCGTTACACAACTGTAAACAACTGGTTATATGAAACAGATGCGACTGTTCAACATGTCTGTGCGTGCAACATTTGTACATATCTTTAGCATCATTTCAGAATGTTTCGATCAATAAAAAAATTACAACCCAGTCACCTTACATCCGGATGCTTCGCATAACTTTGATTCCCGTGGTACTTGGGATCTGCCTAATTTTGTTACGCCTCTCAGGTCCCTGTTAGACTTCAGCGAATAAAGTCAATCGTACAATTACAGAGAACTTACAAGCAACACCCGTTTTGTGCAACAAGGCAAACTTTTGAACAAAACATGTAATGCCACACATAACGCTCATAAATAATGCTACATGGGTCTAAAGAGTCACATGAGACATGTTTTGATGATTTTTTTAAGGCTTTCATGCGGGTATTCCACGCAAAGTTTGATCACCAAAAAGAAAAATGAATGTCAAACGCTGTCTTTAATACAGCCTTGAGCACGGTAGCCACCGACACTCGGCACCATATTTATAGCGTATATACACGGTCTCCGTGATTGGGCAGCGCGACAACGTGTTCCGCAGATTTCAGAGGCCATTTTTTTTCGCATGGCGAGCTCACCATCCGCCGCCTTGAGGCGCTCGAGGATCGAAGAGTCCCCACGGCACATGGAAGCGTAGTTCCAGTGAGTGATGGCCTGGATGGCCACTCCCGTGTCTGTGCCCACTTCGCCTTCGAAAGCCGGAAGCAGGGGCATGACCACGTACACCCGGAAGTTCTGCTTGTTCCTGTGCGAAAGTGGGAGAGCAAGACGGGCGCGGATAATTGTTATTATGATGTCCACTATCGGTATAACCCTTTGCGACACGCACTATGATCGACTTTCTATACATTAGTGGGGATCACATAATTTCATGCTAAAGTTCTGGAGACCAAATTTAAATCAAGTAGAAGTGTCAACATAAATTAGTGTGTTTTACAACAATTACTAGCGAATGACAACGTAAACAATTATCTAATTATTGGACAGTCAGTCGTGCTATACTTCATAAAGCTAATTCAACCACTCACTTAAGAGAGAGAGATAAACGAAGAGGAAAGGCAGAGAAGTTAACCAAGCTCTGGCTCGGTTGACCACCCACTCGAACTACATTTACAGTTATGTGCTAGCAACGAGCATTCCTAAAAATGTAAAAAAAAATTCAAATTGCTGCCGAAACGTTCCCCATCCAACCTCTTGGTAAACACTGTACTGCCTTCATCAATGCCATCATGTGTAGCGAAATATTTCAACCAGAAGTGATATAAAGCATCTTTTAGGCGACAACATTGCTTAAAGGGACTGTCTATCGCTCGAAAAAAAATTTCTGATTGTGGCGAAAATGAAAAGATCGTTCATCACATCGACGGCAACAAGCATGCTTTTCTTCCATAGAAAAGGAATGATAATTTAAATTTGACGTTGAAAGTCGGCAAAAAATGACCGCTAGCGTCACCAAACAGCGATGTCGTTCAATCTACTGGCAGGACAAGAAATCCTCGCAGGTAGACTCATTTTTCTTAAAAACAAACATGCATAACTTGAAAGTGTATTTTACGCACTTAAGGCAGCTTTAAGTTGCTCTAGAGAGTAGTTATTGCTTTTTTTCCTCACGCGTTCAGAGAGGCGGCTCGGTGGCGCTGCCGGCGGCGCCTGCCTACGGCGGAGAAACGCGAGCACTGCGTCCGGCGCCGCTCATTAGAACAAAAAAGAATGTCTTCGGCGAATAGCAGCGCGACTGACTTCAGGGAATTTTCGAACCATGCCCGTGTGTCCAACGTAATCTAGTAACGTTGCGCGAGTCCTCATGCATGATGTGTACACCAGTATTCACCGAGGTTCTACATTGAAGATTTTGCCATCACGTTCCGCTTCACCAAGGCGTCCATGCTAGCTCTCGTAAAGCATATGCAACACAGAACACCTAAACATAACTGAAAGACAGCAGGGACCTTCTGTTGTCGCTGTTGCTTTGTGAAGCACGCCTCATGTTTGTTTTAGTAGCACGGTTGGCATGAGTGGAATTACTACAGTTCGTTTCACAACGCCGGCGTGCCAGTGTTGCTGGAACAAACCAACTTTTCCGCTCGACTCCGTTGGTTTTTCAGGCTGACTAAACAAAGCTGGAGAAACCGTGGAAATAATACTTATTGGACAATTTGCGTGCTTTAAACGGCCACTGCAGTATTTGTTTTATTATTAAACAAAGATTGATGAAGTCTGCAAAAAGTGCCCGCGGTTTCAGTTTTCGACTTTCACCGGCACTACGGTCGTCATCGTCTCCACCAACCAGTGTTGTGGGCCATTCATCACACCACTGGAAGAGGACCGAACGCAGATCGGAAAACTCTGTTTTAAAAATTTCTACTCGCTTTCCAGAAAAGCCGCTGCAAGGTTAGACTCTTCAGACGGTACGCTTTTTGTTGGGATACAAAACGGAAAAGTGATGAAGGACGGTAGACAGTCCCTTTAATTTACTATTAGCTCACTTCTTGTGGGCTATTCCTTGTCAATAGCCCGCAGGAATGGCGAAAGTAAGAAGCGTCTACAAATGAAGACGCCTTCTCGCTAAGCGTATATCCATGTCCACTGTAAAACGACTGCCTATATCCGCGATCTTCAGTTACACCTACCTTCTGCAGGATATGTGAGGCTGTATCTAAGAAATGTTGCATAACGTATCTAACATAAGCGTATTCAGATAAGTAACAAGTTGCATACTCAAGAGTAAATCCCCTTGCGCATAGAGTTTCCTAGAAATACACTAGAGGGAACTCTAGCGTTAGTGTTCATGGGAGGCGCAATGCATGGCGCTTCAGCCACCATGGGAATGATGGGTAGTACACGGATTTGTCTGAACTTCGTTCTTTCGGCTCCGTTTGGACTGGAGCCGCTTTGTCGCAAGACGAAGTTCAGCAAATGTTCAGGAGTTCTACTTCAGCACCTTGACCTTTTTAGAATCAACACTTCTAATCTGGTCACGAAGTTCACTACGTTCGATCCTTCTTTTTTTAAATGTTATATGATATAATTTATTTGGGCGTAACACATATAGGCTACAGGGTTTGCCCGTGAGATAGGGCAAAAGGAGGACTCAGTAAACGCCCTGACTAAGGCCTTACCTCACTGGGCGAGCAGAAGCAACGGATTTGAAAGTTGCAAACCAACTTTGAACATAATGAATAATACTGTAAGAATATAATCACTAATTACAATATCCGAAACAAACGCCAGAGCACAACAATAAAAGCCACAAGTGCGTTCGTAAGCGCAAGCACGAATATTAGGCAAACCCGCGTACTACCCATCATTCCCATGGTGGCTAAACGATAGCAGCGCCTGAGTTCTCTGTAGTAAATATTGTAGGAAATCCCCTGCCCTTGCGCGAGCTGATTACTTCTAACGCATGCGCCATGACAGCTTCCTGTTTTCGAAGAGTACGGTGCTTTCCGCATCAACGATTATGGTGAACATAATTCGTTGAAGCAGACATGAAAATGAGTGATCACTTGAGTGAGGTGTCGTAGTGGCAGCGCCACCACAGGGCGATCGAGGACGAAAATTCGGGCAGCTTCGCACTATGGGTGCCAAGCCTGAAGGAAGTGCGGAGCTTAGGCAGCCTTCTTTCTTTCTCTGCAGTTTTCCCTTTCTTTCCTCCTCTCTGCTTTTTTTCTTCTTCTCCTTTTCCGTTTTTTTCTGTACTTTTTTCGCTCCTTATTTCTAAATATTTCTTCCTCTCTCTTTATCTATTCCTTTCGCTTTCTTGTTCTTTCTATTTTTCTTGAAATTTTTTCTTTCTCTTTATTTCTATTTCGCACTTGCTTGCTTTTTTTATACGTGGTTAAGCCAAGCGCATTAGTTGTTTTTTTTTTTGCTGATGATGATAGGCAATCATCATCAAGGCGCTCGAAGAACAAGAGGAAGAACACTTCTCCTTGGCGCGAGCGCGCGCTCAATATGCTACACATGGAGCGTTACGCCAAGCGACGATGACAGCACACGACAGTCCACGACAGCCCGGCCACCTAAAGTGCTTCGCACTTAAAAGCGCTTTCTGACCTGTGTGCCTTGAGGATTCTCTGAAACAGTGCCTCGCCGATTTGGTTCTCGACGGTCGGGTTGCCTTGTTCCAGCGTGATGAAGAACTGGTTCTGAAATAGAAGATTGCAACGATACTGAATTCTCGAGGGAAATCAGCGCCATGCGGAATGTCGCGTATAAATGGGCCTTGATACCCTTGTGTGCGCGTGAGCACGTGTTGGCGTTTTCGATTTGTTCATCGCCATATGAAGTTGAAGTTTATTTTGCTTCTATTACAGAAACAAGGAGCAGGAGCAAAAGGCTACAAAGGCCTGACAAAGGGCTCCCGCTCCTGTTGGCACTCAGCATCAGCGGTACAAATGACAATACAAAATACATCACACACATTCATATCAAAGTAAATGTCACATGAGCAGTATACAGATCACATGATGAATAACAGCTGAAGAAAAAAAAAGAACATGTAACTTAAATCAAATTAATCCGGATAAGTAGCCCGCAATACAAAAGAAATATGCGCATTAAACAATAGTTAAATACAGATGATTAACAATCTGTCGAATAAATTTCCTGTGTCTTCAGTAAAAAAAATAACATAGGCAACGAGAGTGAATTGCATTATAATTGTAAAAAAAAGCATAACAGTATGACATATGTACATTCTTACTCGAATATATCATGTCATGTGAATTGACCACTGTGATTACATGAAGTAATTAGCAACTATTAATGGTGCAACAGCCCAATGCCCACAGCGTTTCGCTTTTTTGTGCTTTTGTAACAGAAGCCATCGACTTGATATGGCAATGCACACAGAACCCATAAATCAAATAAGCGAAAAACAATTGTTAGCTAATCGTAGCTTACTAGTTAGTAACCGCACTAACATTCTGGGTTAGTGCTGCTGACTAACTCAATCAGGTAGTCAAATGCGCTACAAATTTTGCAACCTTCCACTTAAGAAGAGGTTAGCGCTCTTTGAGACAAGTAAACGGTTAGTATTTAGGCAGTGAATACGCCGACGAAGAGTGTACCAGCTAGCTTTCCTTCGACGCTCAGATACTTTAGGTGCGCTAATGTTAATTCCAGGCGCATGTCTAAAATATCTGGTTTCAGCGAGTACTGATGTCAGAATATCTGGCAAAAAGCTTGTCGGGACATCGAAGTTTTCTTTTCTCTAAATCAAGCGATGCAGACGGGTAAATTCGACTATATTCAACAAACACTACACCTTGAAGTCACGAGAACGAGCGAACCTGGTTGGTTGGAGCGCCTGTGCAATGTATTTTTGCGTTGTACTGCCATGGCCGTGGGCAGAGATTATCTTCCGCCTTGAAAAATTCCAGCCAGTTCCACACCGTCAAAACTGTCGGATAGTGAAGGTGTCGAAAGCTGTCGCCCCGCTTCTCGCCATGCATTACACTTTGCTCCTCAACCTCGGTGTGTGTGTGTGTGTGTGTGTGTGTGTGTGTGTGTGTGTGTGTGTGTGTGTGTATATATATATATATATATATATATATATATATATATATATATATATATATATATATATATATATATAGTCAGGAAATGAAGGAGCACACTTACGAAAATTGAATATTTTTTACTGGTTAACGTTTCGGCCGTGGCACGGCCTTCGTCTCATTCTGACGAAGGCCGCGCCTCGGTCGAAACGTTAACCAGTAAAAATATTCAATTTTCGTAAGTGTGCTCCTTCATTTCTTGACTCTCTCTCTCCACACACACACACACACACACACACACACACACACACACACACATATATATATATATATATATATATATATATATATATATATATATATATATATATATTGCAGGGTCTCTTATGCAATCATCTAAAACGACGTGAAGGCTAAAGCTATCTTCTTGTTCTTCTCGCTCGATGCATTCACCCTGCCCCGCCACCCACCGAAAGATTTCTGCATGCAGGAAACCAGATTAGGTGCACCTAACGCGGTTTTCCACTGCCTCCGTGATCGGCCCCCTTTTACCAAGCTACGATGTCGTGTGATGACGTCATCCTTTACGTCACGTGATGTCATAATGACGTCACAAATTTTGGCAATCTGTGACGTGATGATGATGTCTTATGGCAGGCGGCCCGCGAACATCTCTATGGCGGCCCGCTGCCCGCACATGGCTATGTTCTTCCCATATTTCTTTTTTTATTTTTATAATAAACAGGTGCGTGAGCTACACTGGCATGACTGGTCTAAAGCATTGTTTTCGAGAAGCACCCCTGTGGTCACCGTGTCTTCAAACATAAGCGTGAAACATTTCAGACATTTCAGAATCGGCGTCCATTTTTCATTATGAAGATCGGTGTCGCACATGTTGTATGCAATCTTGGCCCTAAATCTTCTTCAGAAATGACCCGTATATGAGATATCTTAAGGGTTTTCTTTTCAATGGTAATGTTTGCTGACAATGTGTACGAACTCACCGCCCCCCCCCCCCCCCTCCCCGCTCCGCTTTTACCCTCTTCCTGACACGGCCCTTGCAGGACTGAGTTATGTGTCTGCGGCCGGCTGCCTGAGGTGAGTTTGAGACTTCTGTCTTATGGCGACGCAATCACGTTGATGATCTTGAACGAATCAAGCGCGACACAAACGAGGACGATAAAGGAACGATAAAGCGTTGTAGTCTGTCGTTCCTTTATAGTCCTCGTTTGTGTCGCGCTTTTATTCGTTCAAGATGGAAATACACCAACTCGCCCAACTGACAGTTCTGATGCACGTTGATGATGACTTTTTGCATCACACCTGTTGACACCGCCGGCGACGTCGAGGACGTCAGTCAATTTTCGCGTTTGCTGAGTCATCTAAGGCTTTCACCTTTAAAATATTCAACGATTTAGAGAAGTATGAGAGATCGGTAAGCTCTCCCCGTGACTCGGGACCAGGGTGTCGGAACGAAATGTTTTTCGTTACGGTTTTAGTTTCGTTCCACCGCAAAAAGTTCCGTTCCGTTTCTGTTCCGGAACGAAAAAAAAAAAGTTCCTTAACGGTTCGCAACGTTATTTATTTGTATGCGAAATTTTGAAGTTAGAGTAACGATAAAAATACACTAAAAGCTCGTTAATTCGAACTCGGTTAATTCGAACTTACAGTTAATTCGAACTGACACAGCGCTATGTGTTTCTGTGGGAGAAAACTCCCGATAATTCGAACGCGTCTTCTACGGTTAATTCGAACTGGGAGCCCCCCGGCTTTCATCCCTCCTCGCAGAAATCGGCTCAGACTGATCACCTAAATTACACATTACTTTCATCTGTGTAAAACAAGTGTAGTGATGGATTTACATGTATGCTTTTATGGTTGTAAATGTCATCTGTCTGCTGCTGCTGCTGTATGGGTGGCTCGGCCCAGTCAGACAATGTTTGCCTTTAGCCGTGTCTCCTTGGACAATTTCAATAATGTTCTAAATAAACTAAGAAAGAGAGACTTTAAATTTTGATTCTGTTAACTCCGCCATGTTAATGAACGTGTTTTGGAGCACAAATAGCTTCGTATATTTTGGCATTGAGGCTCATTGCTCACGTGAATGCGAGTCGCTGCTTGTTTCTGGCGTATCACTGACTGATCAATAAATTATGTTCGTGGTTAGAGCACGAACTTAATTTACGAAATTGCCTGCCACAAACGTGTAGTATCGCCTAATTTGCAAGAACGAGTCCGGGTGGCTTCTCTGGGTTCTCTCCGCACAGTGTGGCGCGATGTCTGTTCATTCTAGCGCCTGCCCGCTAATTCAAACTCCGCTTAATTCGAACAATTTTATAGTGCCATTAGAGTTCAAATTAACGAGCTTTTACTCTGTTGGATTTGTCGTATAATTACTCACGCTTCTCTTAAGAAAGTGGCACAGGAGTAGAACACGTTCTTGCCACGTTCTTAAGAGGAGCACAACTAACTGTACCACAAATTCCCACAAATCATCGCAAACCAGTGCCCTTCTAGGTTATAGCAGACTTTTTGAAAAGTGAATTACGAATATTTTGAGCACGCTCAATACTTTGCGTCAACGAGTGAGTATGATCTCAGAAGCAGCCCGTCATCGATTGTACCTCTCATATGCGAGACCACTGTTCATATAAAACAAACTTGCGCGCCGAGAATGCCCTCTCCACGCTGTAATGTGTCGCGGGCACACGAAATTCCACTTGAGTTAATATAAACATCTCTGGTTGCCACTGTTCTCGTTTTTCACACAATTTCAACTCATCTTTACTTTGGAATTCTTGCCTGGGGTATGCGCTAGTTCTGTACTCCGAGATGTGCATTATTGCTCACGTTGCATGACCTCAGTTGTTCCGGACTGTCAAGTTTCCGAGTGAAACGAAAAACGTTAAAAAAATTTCGGTTTCACTCCGGGACGAAATAAAAATTGAAGGACACTTTGTACATTCCAAAGTGTGTTCGGCGAAAGCGTGTGGCCATTCCACTGATTATGCCATGTCTTTTTTTCTTTTACACTCTCAGTGGGATAAGACAAAAACCGAATGGGTGCGTGTTTTCTTCTTTAATTTTTTACCGCGAATCGCAACGAGACGCGAGACTCATCTTCCTCCGTTCGCATGCGTTACCCCCGTATTCAGAAACGCTCCTTGACTTGAACTTGACTTGCAACCGCCTCAAGGCAGCGCATTCGAAACGCGTTTCTGTTGCCATGGCACCGCCTAAAGACAGTGCATTCGAAACGTGTGTGTGCTGCTTGAAGGCGGCGGCAAGTCAAGTTCAAGTCAAGGAGCGTTTCTGAATACGGGGGGTATTTTCTCACGCTTTGCGCATCGTGCAAACGCCATCCGCGTTCCAGCTTTTAAATTGACGGACCCTTTGTAAAATAGAAAGTGTATTCCGTGAACGCCTGGGTCCATTGAGACGGCGTCGGTCAGAATGATTGCAAACTCTGGGCACAGCGAAGTTACGCAAGCAAAGCACGAGCGCTATAGAGTCCGACGCGACCGGCGTCCGTCTGCGCATCCCGGCGGCCACCTGGCACCGTGCCAGAGCTCGGATGGACGGACGGACGGACGGACGGACAGACGGATGGATGGATGGACGGATGGATGGATGGACGGACAGACGAACAGACAGACAGACGGACGGACGGACGGACAGACGAACGAACGGACGCCGGACGGAGGTCGGACGGACACCGGACGGATGTGAGCATGAGACATTAAAGGCTTTCGCCTTAAAGATGACACCATCTCCCGCTAAAGGGAACCATGTGTAGATGCGAAGCAACGGGTGCTAACGCTTACACTGGCGGCGGCGCTGACACTGGCGCTCATCGCAGCGTTGCACAGGAGAGAAACCTGGGGGGGCGCAAAGCACGCAGTGATGGACCGATGTTTCCTACTGGAGCATCCCAATCGCTGCTAATGGGCAATGAGAGACAGAAGACTTGGACTGGACACAGAGACCTGCAGTCCGCCTTTAGTTAACGCGCACGCTGCGAATTTTTTATCGTTAGACAACGCACAGGAGAAATCTCCCACCGGCACCACCTTGCAGGTCAGGATCCATTGCCATATATACGGGATGGCCAGTGAACGGTTGTGCAGCGCGAGCAGTCGGTTTTTTCAACCAAGAAACTCGCTAGCAGACGCTGCCTGCGTCGGCGTCGCGAGGCGAGAGAGGGGAGGGGGGAAGCGTAGGAGAGGAGAGAGAGGGGGGGACGCGCATGCGCAGTGGGAGTGTGGATGCCGCGGGGAGGGATGCCTAGAGGAGAGAGTGGGAGCGTAGGAGGGGAGAAAGGCGGAGCATAGGAGCGGAGAGAGGGAGGGGACGCACATGCGCAGTGAGGGTGTGGCCTCCGCGGGGAGGGATACCTAGAGGAGAGAGAGGTGGAAAGGAGGTTTTTTATTTTTATTTTTTTTAATGGGTTGGCGCATGCACAGTGGGGGTGTGGACAGACGGACGGACAGCGGACGGACGGACGGACGGACGGACGCCGGACGGACACAGGACGGACGTGAGCATCAGACATTAAAGGCTTTCGCCTTAATAGATAACGTTTCGGTTACGCTTTCGTTCCGGTAAAAAATATCGGTTTTTTTTTTCGTTTTTCGTTCCGTTCCGATACACTGCTCGGGACAGAGCCCGTGCGTACGTTTTACAGGCACTACAGAAGTAGCAATAAGCCACTGGCACTTACTTAACTTCCACACCATAGTACTCGTTATATTCGCTGCTTGTCATCTTGTAAATTTGTCGCACTTCCTCTGGCAATGACCATTATATTACAATATATATAACGATAACAGTTTGTACTTACCGCGAGAAAACTAGTCAGCTTCACAGTGCTTCGGAAGCAGCAAATGGCCTTTTAATGAATGTGGCAATATGAAAACAGCTTACACATGGCGCATACAAAAAGAAAGGGAGGGTGCGTAAACTTATAGGCTTACTCTTTAAACACCGTTTTCAGCTTTCTTGCGCTGGGTAATCTATAGGCACAACAGGTGACTCACTGTAGATGCTAGCGCTAACTCCCGCGGTAATTTCGTTCCCACTAACAATGCTGTAGTGTTTTTACCGCCGAGAATGTCATTTCTTTTCCTGTTCTAGCCTGAGTAATGGATGATGATGTCAGATGCCTTAAAAACAAAAAAAATGAATCCAAATCCACGCAGTGAATGCTGATGATGGAAATGGAGCGAAGCTAGGTCCTGGGGTCCATAATGTCTACGCTGAAATCGCCGACTAGTATAAAGGACAGACACACGGACGGACGGACGGATGGACGGACAGATGCACGGACAGAGCACGGTCTATTTTTAAACCATATGCGCGCTATGTACGCTCTGTAGACGGTATTGCGCAGAGATGTTTCGCACCCGCGCTTCGACTAGGGACGACGGCGAGCCTCGACGACAACGGTCGGACATCGTGAGGGCCTAAGGAGCTTCGCTCCTAAAAACCAAATAAAACTGCGTTATACGGCTGTCAATATTTCGTTACACATCACTTGCGTTTGGTTGTTCTCGGTTTCTGGTGTTTTATTTGCAACTGGTCACGACGCCTCACGCGCATGCTCGTGCTCGACTAAGACGAGCATTTGCAACCACGAAAGGCGACCGCGAGAAGTGCGGCGTTATACATTTTGCAGACAGAACTTCCAGCATATCTTCAACAGCAGGCAATCTGGGGCGCAATCTTGTCACGTTCTGGGACAGATCGTTCTGTCGAGACGCACGGGATTGGTCGAGGATAGTTTGACGGTCAGACGTGAGAACGGGAACAGGAAAAGGCAGTACTGTCAATAATTTTGTCCTTCTAGGCAAAGATTGGGCACAGAACTGAAGGACACACCGTTCCCTACGACAGAATAGATACAGAGTGGTCTCCCGACGACTTTGATTGGGTCGAAACGTAAGCGTTCGGACTGGGGAAGCGATTTAATACTAATTATTGTTGGGATCGAACGTCCCAAAACCACGATATCAGTATGACAGACGCCGTAGTGGAGGGCTCCGGAAATTTCGACCACCTGGGGTTCTTTAACATGCACCTAAATCGAAGCACAAGGACCCGGTTTAGCATACCGACCGACGAGCAGCCACACCCCCTTTTCTCAGGCCGTGCACAACCTGAGCTTTCTGCATGAAGTGAATATTTGGAAATCCGAGACTACTAGTTTGTTCGAGTTTAGCAGGTTTTAGAAAAGTAGTCTGGCTACCTAAACGCACATGGTGCAGTTTCTTCGAACACGCGTGGCATTTACTGAGTCCACTTGCCTTTTAATTGTGTGTGAGACGCCCATAGAGGCGCGGCTCAGTGCACTTCTTTTGAGTTTAATTACATCTTTGTTGAGTTTGTTGCGGCAGCAAAAGATATCCTAGCGTTGACAAAGTCAGAGAAACTGTTTATAAAGAAGATTATACTTGAAAATCGACACGCTTCGGCTAGTAAGGAAAACTAAAGTGGAAGCACTCGCACGAGCACTTGAGCAACTAAGTTCTGTCCTCATTCCGCGTCGCCGTAAGGACAAAATGTTGGCTGTAGTGAATAGTGATAATCGCTACGCTTTCATTGATGTTGAGCTTCTACAAATTGTGATAACGATTAACTGTCTTCATAGAATGACACTCATGACACCCGTAGAGAACACAGTGAATTATTTTCCTTGGAATAGAAGCCCTCAGAACTGCCCCCCTTTGAAACTGTTCTAAGGTTCCACAATGCCTGTATTGCCGCGCTATTTTGCCAATAGAGAGACAGAAGATCGGCAGTAGCGAGCCGTCTACTGCCGAGACCGTTTCTCTGAAGAATTCCGTCAAAGCAATGCTCTGACAGCAGACGGCTCGCGGCTAGACGCCATAGACAGCGATTTCTGCTCGCGCTTCCGTGGTCCGTATTCTCTTTCTCGCGGGTGTACATGCGTACAAGCTCGTTCCCCGTAGCTTTCCCTTCATTGTCAAGGAAAGTTGTCCGCGAGTACATACAATGCTGTGCGTGGTAACTACGTGACTTCATCCATTGTAGACTGACCTCGATGTAGATGTAGTGCTTGGCGTTGACGATGTTGTCGATGTAAGCGGAGTGGATGGAGGACTCGATCGCCTTGATACCCGTAGACCAGTTGCTTGCACTGCGCAATATCTGAAACGAAGATAGTTAAGTGCAATATGGTATACAATGCGCAGATGAAATATTTTCCAAATAGCTTTGTAAAAAGACCATGCCACCGATAATCAGGCATGAGACAGAAGGATGTTAGACGCTTATCTGAGAGCTAAAACCTGATTTCAGCAGCACAGTCTGTCGTTGTACAGACAAAGAACGCATTTATAAACTACAGAAGAGAATAGTACGGATAATCGAAGGCGATCGACCTAAAACGCATTCTACGCCATTTTCTCACAAGGCACAGCATTTTAACATTTGCGAACATCTTATGAAAAAAAAATAGCGATAATTGTATATGAGCAATTGAAATCTAACGCGGTCGTATTTCACGATGCATACTCTCGCAGACAGCATACATACACCTTTAAACGCATAATGTACTGCAGCGAAAGAATGCGAACAGACTACGGTACACAAAAGCTAACGCATATGACCATACACTATTGAATGCACGTCCCACAATTACCACCACAGTGCTAGAGAGCCGCTCAGTAATATCATTTAAAAAGAAAATACACACATATCTACGAATGCTTCAAAAAGTAATTTTTTTCTAGTTGACATCAATGAGGTTGGCGTTAAATTTGATATTTATGAATATCTGCCACATTTTCATTTAATGGATAGTAATAGCGTGGTTCGGTATTCAATAAGTTTGGGTATTTGCACATATTCCTTGCTTGGAGTCTTTCAAAAAAATCTTATAATACACTATTGTTATAGAGTGAGTTGCAGACAGGTCTGGAAGTGTGAATGTTCTTCTAACAATATTTTATGTACCGTTATCAAAAATTGAGTAACTGTGGCTGTTTCTTCGTTTCTAATTTTTTAACATGTGTACATCACTGCTCCTTGTGCGCTTTATTGACTGGGACGGGTTGCGGCACTTTGTCAGGCATTAAATTGCCTTTTTTTTGAAACCCTGACCCTTACCTTACATGTGTGATCAATGTACAGTACACAATGCATATAAACATCTCGTTCTTTTCCCCCGAAAAATTTGACAAGCTCCTCACCTAATAGCTGAGGAGTTGTTACGAAATAATGAAAATGCATTTATTTTTAAACACGCATTTTAACGGAATGCAGGCTACACGTATTATCGCAAATCAGTTCCCTGGTGAATCCCTGCAAAATGGCGGACGGGTTAAGAAAGGGAAATTGACAACTACTCTTTGTAGCATGAAGCGATGTCAGTAAGGCGATGATTGGGGCTAGTTGGTTCATGTCGAAAGTCTTGATTATGCGCTATTTTACAGCGAAAGCTGTATATGGCTAGGAGAAACGAAAAACCGCTCGGCATCTGCGTCACGAGCGGTCTCCGTTGGCTGTGCTATCAGTTACGTCGTTCTGAGCGTCGTACCCAAGCCCGCGCGCCATTGGCGCGCGGAAGCTTGAGTACGACGCTGGAACCGTCAAACGCTTGCAGCCACGGCGCGCCCTCTGGCGCGCCGAAAACGGCGTTGCGGGCAGAACAGCGTCGACGTGATTGCGGGAGCGCGTTCGCCGGGGCGAACGCTCGCTTTGGGCGACAGTTTCTCCAGCGGCACTTTGCCTTCGGCTGCGACGTCTGTGACCGCCTGTGGTTCGCCCACAACCTGGCAACGATAATTGTGGAAGGCTTCAGTGCAGCATCGGGTTGAACCCACTGCTAAACACTGGGGCCGCACATTTCAGCTTCGCTGGTTAACCATTTGTACGGAGTGCTTGGGCGGTGATTTTTTTTTAAAACACTACCGACGAAGAAGACGTAGAGACGAACACTTCTGTCTACTTTTGTTCGTCTCTACGTCTTCTTCGTCGGCAGTGTTTTAAAAAAATAGCGCATAATCAAGACTTCAGCATGAAGCGCCACAAGGAAATCCATAAGGATTTCCCTTAAAGAAATTTTCTTAGTTGTCGGAATTCGTCCTGGTCCGAGGATCGAACCCGTGACCAACTGGGCTACAGGCTACATGCACTTGGCATACAGGGTTCGTCAGCGTGCCGATTTATGTAGGAGCGTCCTTGGTTGACGGAATGAACCGTCATATAGTAGAGGCTATCGCCATGAGCACTCAAGAGAGCACGCGTGCATATTCTAAGAATAAAAATTTATTTTACAGCGAAAGCTGTTATGATATCACAACCAGGGTCGTTTCTGCGCCGTAGTTGTCCGCCGCCGCCACCGCCGGTGTCCGTAACCAATATCGTACGAAATAAGAAAAAAAAACTAAATAAATAAAAAACACCTATGACAGAACGTGGCAGCCCAGCACTCTACCACTGAGCTACGCCGCTGCTTGAAACTGCGGAGCAAACTGACCCTATGCAGGCTTCATATCTGGTAAGGAATCGCGTTAACGTGTGTTGTAAAGCGTTTTGGAGCAGTAAAGTAAGAACCAGGCGTCACACAATGCGAATAGCGTAACGAGTGGGTCGTTCAATGCTCCAACCCATTACAAAAGCCTGAGGAGTAATTCTTCATCGTCGTGAGCCACATCATCAACAAAGTGCACATATGCGTCACAAGAGTATAGCGGGTACCGCGCTTTTCCGAAGAATGACGAATAATGGCATAGTAGACGCTTCCCCACTACACAAAAATTATGATGATTTATGGCGTAGTGGGTACCATGCAATTGCGCTTGTAGTAGTTGCCCCAAGAGTGTTTAAAGAAGGTTCAGAAAGGCCGCTCTCCCAGCTTTCGCTGTGACTGTGCTGCGCGTTCCGCGCAGGCCTGGCGTATTTTTTATTCCCGTCCAATGTACGCCGTCCAGTGAAAAAATTATTTGTTAGTCGAGCCTTGATTTGACACATATATGTCTCTTTAAAGATACACATTAACTTTCCTCTGGATATGGTGTTACTTTCTCCGGAGAGTCGTGGTAAGTGCACCAATCAAAAAAACAATGTTAACATTTACACTCTAAGAAAATATGGAGTAAAAAGGGTGTCTTTTTGGTACCACAGCGATAATCGTCATCTTGCTTGCTTCCGTTTCCTTTCTCGAAAACTCAGCGCTGCGCCATTTTCTATCAAAAATGCTATGTCACGCTGATGGCGCGCATGAGGCGCGTGACCTGAACTCACCGGACGCACGGCGATAATGCAAGGAAAGGCACGGAAGCTAGATGACGATAACTGATGTGTGACAAAATGACACCCTTTTCACTCTCTGTTTTCTCAGAATGTATCTTCAAAGAGAGTTAGAAACGCATGTGGCAAGTGAGGCCACACGAAAAAGAGTAACTGAAAGTCCTTTTCTTCTATTTCTTCAAGTGCAGTCATTTTGCTCCAAAGGTCAGCAACACTTGCTGAAGCCACGTGCGCAAACAACACACGCGTAAAGACGCATACATCACATGCCCGGACATACACAGACACATGGAGACACAGAGAACTAAGAAGGAATGAAAATTGCAGGAGTTCCCGTTTTCTTGCGAAGACAGGGCAACAGCTCGTCCTATATACTATTTTACGGATGTCTTACGGTGTCGGCATATTGGGCAGTGGCATCACCCTTTTCTATGTTTAACAACTGAACTAACAGTGCTACATTAGACGCATACGCATGAAAACGGTTGGGTTGATGTATTCGAGGTTTCACGACCTTATCAATTCACGTCGCGATATACAAAAGTAGAAAAATATTGGCCCAACAGTGCGAGGTAGCGGCGTCCATATGTACTACGTAAAATTAAATGATAAAACCATCATGCATGAGCTATGCACACGTTCGACGTTCCCTCACCTGGCAGTCTGCGGTGAAGAGCTTGCCGACGGCAGACTCTGGCAGCGTCGACTCCAGCTCCACGTCCTGGTAGGACTTTGGAAGCAGCCACGGGTAGTTCTCGTGCTGCTTGGCCTTCTCGAACTGTAGGGAGGTGAGCAGTAGAAAAGAACGACTCAGCAGAGAGATACTCTGTTTTAAGTTATCAATATAGCACCGTGCAAAAGGTAAAGGCAACGCAAGGCGAAAAAACAACAGGTACAGGTTTCTTCATCCTACGTTGTATATTTACCGTTTGCGCAGCATAAAACCAACTAGCCCAGAAAAAACGTTTTGTTAACCCTCCCTTTGTAGGACAGTGGTAGAAATGTGTACCACGTTTTTTTCACCTACCATAAAAAGAAACAGTCGAAATTGGCGCCGCTCTTACTGGTGGTACCATCTACCGAGGTATTGAAGAAGCCTATTTTGAGTGTTTTATTTCGCCACGACATGTGGAGCGGACAGCAAATTGGATTTTGCACATGCCTTGATTACTGTTCGCTATAACCGCTGCAGTGGCTTAAATGAACGCCTTGAAAATATTGCTTCAACATGCCTGTGAAGTATCCCATTTTACCCGTTTACTAAAAAGAACCTAGTGACTCATTTGCAACACAGACAGATTTTTGTTGCCCTTATTATTCAGATTTTTTTTCAACGAACCATTTTATAAAGCTTCGTTTTGGCTGGTGGTGTTAGCCCTAAGGCGAACTTGTCGCACGGGTGCATGATGTTGCACATATGCAGTATTTTCATTTTTATTCGTAGCGCTGGTTTTATTTGCAAATACGGCTTCAATCGCAGTCCGCTTGAGGTGCAGCTAATTACTGTAGCCGTGAAATAAGCGTTAACTCACTGAAGCAAAGGCAGGGCCGATATAAAGTGCCAGCCTCTTAATACATTTACGCAGTAGCACTTCGCAACGACAGCACGAGAAAAATGACTTGTTCTCACTCCGATATAGTAATGCGCGTTTCCGTCCCCTACAGAGCTCAACAGCGAAGCTTCCGGTAACCGTCACACACGGGCACTATTCGGGCCTGCCCCTGCAACCCTGCTATACCCCTATCCCCAACCCAACCCGGGAGGAGTGGGAGGCGACCCTGCTTGGCTGCTCCGACTTTCAGGCCCAAAAGGCCTTGGTCCGACGTGCCCAGGCAGCAGCCGACGCCAATGGGGTCCCGTACTAGGGATCCCCACCTACTAGTTGTAGGGGCCGTCCTCTTATGGGGCGGTCCCTGCATACCTCCCTTGTTTATGTAATAAATGTCTTTACCACCACCACCACCACACACGGGATAGTCGCGTGACTGGAGCAGAAACGTTACGTAGACGTCCCACCACCGCGGTCAAATGGAAAGTCTCTGTCTGGCGTTGCGCACCGGCTTACTTCCAGTCGAATACTTCGCATTAGCAGTTTGTAGTCACTCTATACCGAATTTATTATCGCTAGGTTTCGAGTACAGTATTTCCCCACTGAAATGGTTGATACAGGTCCGTGATCGTGTTGCCTGAAACCAAAAATTATGGCTTCTTCATTCATGAATTAACTATATTATATTACCAAAGTCGTTGTTCTTTCAACTTCTTTTGTGTTGCGGTTTTGCTGTTATATTTCAAAAAATATCTCATTCACTTCTGTAATCATGTTTAGTGTTACGGTTTATTTCTAGTTCGCGTATGTTCGTAATTTAATTTTTCGTGTTTTTACAAGGGGTTCCATGCCATCGCAAACGGGCAACTCGCACAAGCTTTTCTAGCTTTTTTTTTCTTGCTCTTCAGAAAGCTTTTTGATGCTTAGGCAGTAGTGAAATTCAATCTTCCCGCCGCTAGCATAGCAAACACATAAGCTCACGGCAGAACGCACCTTGGTGAAGTTCCAGCGCTGCACGAAGTGTCGCGCGATGTCCCGCGCAGCGGCGCCACTGACGGCAGCTCCGATGTCGTGCCACGGCATTCGGGGCGTCACGTTGCGGTCCACGATGTCTGCGACGTCAGAAACGCGACCAATAAGAAAATCGATCATAACGATACAGAAGTTTCAGTCCCACATAACGGACCATTTATGGTGTATCCGCACACTTGTCGTTTACGGATCGTCGGGTTGTGGGGATTACTCTTCGAGTAATGGGAACTAGAACAGGGTAGAGCAGTACAGCACAGCTTAGAGCATAGCTCAGTTGAAGCCATTTTGAGATTATTAGGCTTAGTACAATGTACACTTCCTATTTGCGCCGGAAATATAAAGCCACGATTCCTGTGGCGTCAGGAAAGCTCGCAGTGTTCCCTTATGCATTCTCCTAAGACGACTCGAAGGCGAAATCCATCTTTTCCTTCGCAGTCGATCAAGTGATCCTTCGCCGCCCCTCTCCAATTGCTTGCTGCACCTAACGTGACTTTGCGCTGCCTCCAGGATCGGAGGCAATGCAAGCTTTCCGCACTTCACCTGATTTTACACTGCCTCCGTGATCGGCCCGTGCACCTTTGACCCAAGCGACGAAGTCAAGTGATGACGTCATCATGTGACGTCATCACGTAGTGATGACAGTTCTGCATCACTGCTTTATTTGCCCTCGACGCCGGCCGTAAATTTTGGCGTTTGATTAAGCATCAAGGCGTTCACCTGATAATATTCAATATCTGGGGTTTACGCGCCAAAACCATGATATGATTATAAGGCACGCCGTAGTGGAGGGCTCCGGAAATTTCGGACCATCTGGTGTTCTAACGTGCACTGACATCGCACAGTACACGGGCCTCCAGCATTTCGCATCCATCGAAAGGCAACCGCCGCGGCCGGGATCGAACCCGCGCTCTTCGGGTCAGCAGCCGTTCATCATAACCACTAGCCCACCGCGGCGGACAAAGGCTTTGAATGCCTGGATAGTCATTCGACATTGCGAACACTTTTGTTGACCATCTCTACTGTTTTAAGGCGAAACCCTCAGATGCCTCATCAAACGGGAAATTTGACAGTCGGCGGCGACCGTCCCAGCGGCGTCGGGGATGAGTGATGCAAAAAATCATCATTACATGATGACGTCACCACATGACGTGACAGGTCACGAAAACTTGTGACGTCATCACGACGCCAGAAATTCTGGCGTGACACCATGTGACGTAACGCCGCATGATGCCGTTGTAGTGCCCAACCGGAGAGTGCGCGACCTCAAGAGAAGAAAAGTGACTGCGCTTGGCATTGGCACATGCCACCACGGCTCGTGTTCCCTTCTCTCTTAGACAATGGCTGAGAAGAAAAAAGATGGCTTAAAAGCTTTCGAGTCGTCTTAAGAATGAAAAGGGACTCTGGGAGTTTTGTCTAGTAACGGTAACGATGCGCTTGAGCGAAGAATCATCAAGCAAGCGAATAAATACGTGTTCCAGGTTGGTAGTGAAGCAAAATGAGAGGACTGACCGACAAAAGGGTTGTCCACTTCTGTGAGGTCCTTGAAGATGAAGTTCGTGTAGTCCTTGCCGAGCCAGTACTTGGCCGACCCTTGGAGGCCCAGCTCGTCTTCTAGAGAGCTGGCCCGCAGCTCTGAGCGGGGCACATCGCAACTGCGGAATATGTCAATCAATCAATCAATCAATCAATCAATCAATCAATCAATCAATCAATCAATCAATCAATCAATCAATCAATCAATCAATTTTTATTTGGCATTCATTACAGCGTTAGCAACATAACGAACGCGAGGACAAGGAACAAAAAGCTGCTATCTAAAAGGTTGACATGGTTCTTGCTCCTATCGTCGACAGCCAAAACAACATACATTGCAGAAGTAAACAGCTTTCAGTTCTTGTATGTGCCATTTCGATACAGCTAAACAAAAGCAAAAGCACAATGAAGGTTTACAAAAGCAAAGAAATACATTGCAATTGCTATATGGCAATTATGAAATATGCGCTTTGTTTTGGCATGCGCGTCAGACACTGTGACCTCCAGCCATTTGGAGGAAGCGATATTTTTGTATATGAAGAACATTCTTTTGCTCACCCAACCACGATTTTCACACGGTGACGGGTAAATGGTGAGCGGTGGTAAGCTAACCTGTCATATTTACTACAAGACCACCAGCGCAGCTAAGCACTAGCAAATATGCTTGCCACTGTTCACGAAGTGATGGCTAATGTCAGCTAGCGTTTGCTAAATGATGCTCAATTTTCGGCCAGTGCTCATTGAAACTGGCTAAATATGGTTGAATCATTGCCCGTGTTGGCTAAATGATGGCTGAAGGGGGGCCTCTGTTGGCTATGTCATGCCATAATTCGGCTAATGCTCATTAAGAGTCGCTCAATAGGCTAAAACATTGCTCGTGTTGGCTAAGTAATGGCTAAAGGCAGCCATTATTGGTTAATTTAGCCAATAAAGGCTACATTTAGCCTATAATTAGGTCAACACGAACAATATTTTAAACATAATTAGTCACCATCATTGAGCATTAGCCGAGATTGAACATAACTGTCCCAAATGATGTTTCATTTTGGCTAATGCTTTATGACAGTGGCTAAATATGGTTAAAATATTGCTCGTGTTGGTTAAATGAGGGCTAGAATCGGCTTGTATTGGTTAAATGGTGCCCAATGTTGGCTAATACTGATTGAAGATGGTTGTATATGGCTAAATAATTGCTTAAGTCTGCTCGTATAGGCTAAATGCGTGAGTACGAGTATATTTGAGCACCTCTTACTGCGAGTAAACGTGAATTTCAACGTCAGTGAGTGCCGGTAAGCGTGAGAAAATGTGCTTAGTGCAACCATAAACGCTGTGCGGCCTTCTCTGTGGGTACCACGTATTAAATTTCGGCAGAACAGCCAGAAGGACATTTTTCAACAGCAGGGTAACAGCAGATACTCTAAAACTTCTTCTTAGACTAATTGGTGTGTACGCTAGCTGCACATGTTATTCCTTTAGCAGAGTTCGAAACATGCAAGAAGAAGACTGGGAAGAGACAGAGACAGAGGAGCACTCCTCTGTATCTTCCTTGTTATTTATGTTTTATTCATTTATTTCACGATACCGCTGGAAATTTCTGGCCCGTGCGTGAGGGGCAACACAATGAATAAAAATAAAATGTAATACAAGAGCGTTAGACCCATAGATTCAACTAATAAAACAAAAATGTCGGGCATATACATCATTCACTGAATAAGTTTTGATAAAGATTTTACGAAGCTAGAGAACTGGAAGATGACCTCAGGAAGACACTTCCAGCCAGAAATGGATCCACGGGAAAACGTGTTGCAAGAACAGAAACTTTCAAGTTTCCGTTCTTGCAAAAACTGGCACGAGCTGAGACTTCTGGTGTGACGCGTTAGTCTAGTAGAAACCTTCTTGAGTTTTGTGGGATGCTGTATGTTCCATTTGTTTGTCAAAAGGTTGGGTAAGGATAACAAAGGGTCATTCTCCTGCGTACTCGAAGCTCTGGGATATGATCAATTTTCATCAATGTCGTTGGTGGATCTAATCTTGAATATTTGTTACATATAAACCGATTCAATCGCCCTCTTTTGCACCCTCTCACGCTTGTAAATTTGCTTCTTTATGAACGGGTCCTATACGTTTAAAATAACTCACAGTGTCAGTTATGCATTAGCCTAAGAAGACCAGAAGGCGATAGTCATCTTCCGTTCCTCTGTATTCTAAGTCAATTACATTGATTCCCCAGGCCCCGACAGCTTTCTGCCCCTAGTGTGGTTCTTCACAGCACTCTTAATCAGGTCCTGGGTAAATGCTGGCTATATCCGGGAAACCAGACGAAAAATGTCGGGTTTCCTGGCTATATCCAGCATTTTAAGCGGGGACCTGATTAAGAGTGTGCCTCCGGGACCGGAGGCGTTGCAACCATTTTGCCCCTCACGTGCCCCCGCGATCAGGCACCTATGACCAAGCAACGATCTCGTGTCGTTACGTCATCATGTGACGTCACGTGATGCGATGTTATAGTGGCGTCACCCCGATGACGTCACAAATTTCGGTGATCTGAAACGTCATCACATGATGGTGACTTTTTGCATCACTCCTGTTGACGCTGCCGACACCGACGGTCAACTTTGGCGTTTGATGATGCACCTAAGGCTTTTTCCCTTAACAATTTAGCCAGGAATAAGGTTAAATAGTCATGCTGATTCTTGACTTACGGGGTATTGAGCGAATCCAGAGAGTCCCTACGTGTGTGCCGATGGAAGGCTTGCATACCCTGCAAAATAGAGACAGTCGTTAGCAAACGCGCCCGCAGCGCTCGCAACACGTAAGGCAGGACTGCTAGAGGAATTCAGGCGAAGGCGTGCGCTGTGCTCAGTGCAAGGTGGCAACACAAAAAAGTCGTGCATGAGAGATGCGTTGCTGCTTAGCGCGACTCACATTCGGGCAAGCACAAACTGCGCATGCGCTCACGAAATAGGTTATACGTAGCCACTTCGTAACTGCTACATCACGGCTGGTGGTGAATGGTGATGCAACACGTTCTAACGCCCGCAGTGGGATGCGATGCTTCTGACACAGACGACATCGAAGTGAACGTGGATGTTTCGAGCGGCAGCTTGGTCTCCCACTTGTAACGATGCCCTTATTCTTCATTGAATCTTGGACGCCACACATTTAAGAGATGCTCGCGTCACTAAGTGGCGTCCCAGGCTTCTTTTCAAACGGAATGAATGAGTGCATCATGAATATTACAACGAATGAGCACTGAATAACTGCAAGCTCACAGGAACGACACCGTACGCGAGACAAAGTCAGGCGACGAGTTCACTCAAGACAGCTCACAACAGATGTCACTTGAAGCAGACAGGAAGGTCACACAAGCTCTCTCACATGAAAAGACACGAAGCAAGGACACAGAAAAGCGTACGAAGAAGGACTCACGAAGAAAGCTGTGACGAGACGAGATAAAACAAGAGTGTTTACGCTACCCTTAGTAGACAGCAGTTCTCTCCTCATGGCTGGTAGAGGCAAAACAGAGCAAGATAACAAGGACTAAGAAAGAGTGGACACAACACGAGCGCTGACTTTCATCTGAAAGTATTTACTGAAGGATCATCATAATATACTGCGAATGCTAATACAAGGCAAGAAAACTCATGCCATCAGTGTTGTCATGGGTGTTCTCGCGTTGTATGAGCATGCGGACTAATAACAGGCGCTTGTGTTGAGTCTACTTTTTCTTAGTCCTTGTTCTTTTGCGTTGTTTTGCCTCTACCAGTCATGAACCGTTACCAACTTGCCCAGTTTTCAACCCTACTCAGCAGTTATCGCCTCGAAGTGCGGTGTCTTTCCGCAATGCTTAAGTGGGACGTCATACGATGGTTGTAAGGCGTATCAAATAAATAACTACAGTCGATTACAACCTCAGGATAAATGTAAGCTCCGCCCACAGCAGTCGCTGTACCACGCAGAGAGAATTTGCATAGATACCATAGCTAGTCGCATTTGCTCGTTTCCATGACGTCATGCACCTTTCGCGTACTTCAGGTAAGTGATCTGCCCCTACAGAGTCATGCTGGCGTCGCTGGTTCTCGCCTGAAAAATTTCACCTGCCGAATTTCAGGAGCGATTCTGGCACCACTGCTCAGCCAAAACGTAATATTCTTGGTAGCGATGACAAACATTTAATGCTTAGAATGCTGTTGCGACTGGGGGGACCGGATACTTGAATGCCAAAGCCACCACGTAGGGCTGCGAGACCTGAAAGCGTAGGACCCGACATCCAGGATGCCTTTCAAAACAATAACTGTATTTACAATATGTACAGCGAATAAGATGATTACAGAGACATCTTCAAATGTCGAGTGACGACGTCGAGTCCTTTCCTTGGTTTTTCAAGGCTGGCCTCCACCTCCATTGGTGGTGGCCGATTGCAAGAGGGCAAGGAGGCTCGTAACTAAGGTACGGCACAATCCAACCGGCGCCGAGGCAGCATGTGAGGAACCCCGCTGAACTCGTGCCGCCCTCGTTGTCGTCGTTCCTTCTTCTTCCCCTCCAAATCGTTGTGTTTCTTACAGAGATCCCAATGCAGGGAAAACCGGCCAGGCAATGGCTACGTTGTAGCGCTAGTGTCAGAGCAATGCGCGGGAAAACGTCTTCGGGGTGGTTCACGCGCCGACACCGCCACCGAGGAATGCACACCTCTACACCTGTGCAGAACGTTCCCCCCTCTTCCTTTTCGGGGAATATCATCCCGGTCACAACAATGCGTAGTATACACATTAGCCCCCGAAAAGTGCTTAAAGGAGTGGTGACACGATTTTAAGGCACCCCAAAAGGGACATCTTTCGTTTCCACGGTGTTTACTATCAACGCTCTCCACACATCGGAGCCAGACAACACGTATGAAATATTCTTCTTTGATTTTAAAGTTTTCGTCGGCCAGCATCTGCAATCCAGACCCACCGCAATGGACATTATGACGACAAGGCAACGATGTTCACTTGGTTTGAGGGACCTGTGTCCTGCATGCAACCTAAATCGCAGAAATCGCTGTCAGAATCTCTGGAAGACATTTCACTCGTCGTTGTTTACGTGAACCACGTGCGACTGACAGCTGTTGCTAGTACGTCGGGAGTTGCGGGCTTCCCGTGACGTCAGACTTGTGTTGACACGTCACTGCGAAGCCGCCCCCTCGGTACCGAAACTGAAATTGTGCTTTAAGTTAGTGGTATTAAAAAATATATTCAATGCATTCCCAAGCACTACAAAACTCTTTTTAGGGTTTTCGATAGCCGTGTATTTATTAATAGGGACAAACCAAATATACACGATTTCATTTTCGACTCACGGCCAGAGGTCGGCAAACTCACTCATGAGTCGACTCACTCAGACTCACTCAGACTCAGATCGAGGCGTGAGTCTGAGTCCGAGTGAGTCCGCTTGAGGAAAATTTTGGTGAGTCCGAGTCCGAGTGAGTCCGTTTGAGGAAATGTTTAGTGAGTCTGAGTCCGAGTGAGTCTGGATGACGAAAACACCGGTGAGTCTGAGTCCGAGTGAGTTTGGTTGGAGAGAAATGTCGTTAGTCTGAGTCCGAGTGAGTCGGCTTCAGCAAAATTTTGGTGAGTCTGAGTCCGAGTGAGTCCTGTTGAAGAAAATATTAATGAGTCTGAGTCCGAGTGAGTTCGCTTCAGCAAAATTTTGGTGAGTCTGAGTCCGAGTGAGTTCGGTTGAAGAAAATATTAATGAGTCTGAGTCCGAGTGAGTTCGCTTCAGCAGAATTTTGGCTAGTGTGGGTCCTAGTGAGTGCTAAGCGAAAAACGTTTATTGAGTGAGTCTGCGTGGGCTCCATTTATTTTGCCGACCTATGGGGACAAATATTTATAGCCTCCTTTTACGGCGTGCCTTGTAATCGTATAGACGTACCGTCTTGTAAAGCCCTAGAAATTATTTTTCAAATTATCAAGCTGTCGATGCCGTCATATACGAGGGCATGTAAGTGGGCTGTGCAGCATGTTCTGGAACATGTACAACTCCAGGCCACTTTCACTTAGCGACATCGTGATCCACATTGAGTTTGATCTACAATTGTGTACCTAATCAACGGAGAATGAGTGCAATGTTCGAGCTTCATCAGCCATGTGGATTCAAATACGACAAAGCAGCACGATTCGCGAGCATCGAGCGCCCCTTCGCTCTGTGTTGCAATGAACCGCTTATGTCTTTAGATGTCGCTTCGGTTTTTTCATGAATAAATGTGGCAATTGGGAAATTTTCGAGCGCCAAACAAGACATTCACAAGTAGGAGAGAGACAGGACGGGCGCTTTTGAATGCCTTGTGAATGCATTGTACCGCGCTCAAAAATTTCCCAGTAGCTATGCACCATCTCGCCGAATTTCAAGCTTTGTTAAAAATGCAGCGACGACACAGACCATCGGCTTTCGTCATGTCATTCTCTGCCAATTAAACAGCGGCTTCGTTATTTAAAGTGGCTAGATAAAGCTTGCCCCCCGTGGTACATCGAAAGTTGTAGCGACCGGATTTCAAGGAGGAAGGGGGTAGAAACGCACCATTCATACCATACGCAACGCTTCATCACTTGCAAAAACAAATTTCTTCGGGCTGTAATGTGGTCAAAGAATTCTGTTACCTCTCGGCAATTCAAGGAGCTTTTAAACTTTAATGATTTCTTCGAATTCTAGACTCTCTTTGGGAGATATTGCTGCCATATTTCCCCAGCACGCCTGCAGTTCAGTCCTTGCCGACTCAAGCAAAACCGGTTTTTTTTTTCGTATTTTTTCTTTTTCTTTCCTATTCAAAACACCTTTCCATTCATAGTCAGCGTCGACGCGCCGAAGCACTTTCGGTGGTCCCTCAGCCGTCATTGTGTTCGTCCAAGCCACACGGCAAAAGGCTTTATGGCACGGGCGTTTCCCAGGCTCGTTTCTCGTATCTTGCTTTAGAGCTCCTAATACCCCCCAAGGAATGCAAGGAAAGTACAAAACGAAGCAACGAGCTCGACACTCTAGGCTTGGGGCCTGCAACACAAATATCTCTATTCTTTCAAAAGTGAACATTCGGCAAAGTTTGTCTGGTTGGGATAACAGAAAAGTGGAGAAAAGAGAAAACTCCAGCCAAAATTTATTTTAAGAACCGCGACGTTTCGAAGCATGATCGGCTTCTTGTTCAGGGGTGAGAAAGCCCGAGATGTGCAACGCCTTCTTGCCAGGCGTGATTGTTTGCTGTGAGTCGTCGCAAGCCCTGGCAGTAGAGGGAGGGCAGTGCCCCGGTGGTGTGGTTGATGTTTCCCGCTGTCTGCTCAATGTAGCAGGATTCGAGGAGGGGCCGCCGGCGAAGGTTCCTTTTTCCAAAATCACCGCGCCGTCGGGACTGGTATGGTGGTCAAACCGCTGGCAATGCTCTGTCACTTCGGTCCGTCCGCTGTTCAAGTGACGGAGGTCATTCTTGTGCTGCCGCATTCTTTCATGGAAGTTCTTGGTTTACTCAATGTAGGAAGCGGGGCAGTCGGCGCACGTGATCCGGTATACGACGCCCTACACTTTTTCCGCAGATGCGCTGTCTTTGGGCCGAGGGATGAAACTGCCGATGGTGGTGGATGGCTTGTGGGAAACGTCGACCCCTGCCTTTCTTAGTATACGGGCTATTGCTTCGCTGGCGCCCGCAATGTAGGGGATCGACACACGGCGTCGTTGCGGCGCCGTTGGTGTCACGTTTCCCCCCGTCTTTTCTCTTACGGAGGGCTCTGCGAATAAACGCCTTTGTGTAGCCGTTGGTGTAGAGGTCACGAATTATTGTCTTCCGTTCTTCTATCCGCTGCTGTGGCGACGATTGGTGATTTTGGTTGGAGTTTTATATTTAAACTCGTGACGCAGCGGGTGGTTGGTTGTTTACACAATAAACGAAGGCACGTTTAGCTGCAGTAGGGCGATAGGAACTTTAAAATCGATTTTAAATACGTCCTAGTCTATATTATCTGTTGATATTTCGTAGATGATGCGCGTGTGTGTACACAAATCTATCCCACATGTTATCTAGCCTTCAAAATTTTGTTTCAGAACTTCAATGGGAAAGATAGAGGGTGGGGGGGGGGGGGGGAGTATGCGCTGGTATGAAGATAAGGAGCGGTCTCATAAATATACGAGACTCGAGCACTGCTCTCCATCCCTTACCCCCCCTCCCTGCATCTTTCGAGAATGTAGGCTTTGAAGCAGGAAAGAAAAAAAAAGCGCATGTCCTGCCTTGCTGTCACTCATTTTGTATTTAGCACTGGCTTTCGATCATAAGTCGCTGAGCAGTGTCCCCTCACGGGAGACAAATTAGCGCATTTCTGACATGTTTCATGAATCACTAGATGTCATTATGAACCCACACCAATTGCCCATCAATCTGTCATTCTGCAAAGAAAAACAGTACGTTATGGCAACCTCCGCTGCCCCATTCACCCGCTGAAAATAGGCTCCTCAATAATTTATTTATTTAATAGTACCCTGAAGGCCCGAAGGAATTACAGAGGGGAGCTGTACATTTGAGAATGCGTAAGAGAGTAGCAGTTACATCGAAGTAAAAACAATACAAATAAGTTATTAAGGATAGATATAATAGCAACGCAGTGAGAATAAAAAGAAATAAAATTGCTAATAGCGCAGGGGTAGTTATGTGAATTTATTGCGTCTGGTTTGTAGTAAACCCTCTAGTTGTCAGTTCAGGGCCTTGTCCAGTGACTTTTTTCTTAGAAATGAATATTCCTGTCCTTTCTGGGGACTAGTAGGATCACTGTGAAGCGGCGCCCGCGTCCTCACCTTTCAATACGGCATTCTTGCAATCGGCTTGACTCTCAGCAATTGGGGTTTTTGTAAAGCAGAAAATTGCCACCTCGTTTTGCATGTTCTGTACCAGACCATGCAAAAAGCTTCGACCATACTTTTGAACACACTGGCCGGCTCTCATCGGCGCGCCTATGCACGTTCCTTTTTGCCTTGTGTCCGTATCCAGCGTGGTACTGATACGACTCTTTACCGTTATCCGCGAGATAGAGTAGTCACTTACAGTTACAACTGGTTCTTAGCTGGCTCCGAAAAATATCTTGCTAGAAACAAACGCAGTCACAATCCGTGTACTTAGATTAAGATGCACGTTGAAGAACCATGGGTGGTCGAAATATCTGGAGCCCCCCACTACGGCGTCTCTGACAACCACATATTGGCTTTGCGACGTAAAATACGAACCTATATTATCCGCAATCACTTTGCGAAAGCATGACATCGACTAAAACCGAACTTACCATTTCTATAATTCGAAACACTAGTATAATAATTATTGGCGTTTAACGTCCGAGAACCATGATGTGATTATGAGGGGCGCCGTAGTCGACGGCTATGGAAATATTGGCTACCTGGGGTTCATTACGTGCGCCAAAATATAAGCACACATGGCTCAAGCGTTTCAGCATCCATCGAAAATGCGGCCGGGATTCGATGCCGTGATCTTCGGGTGAGCAGTCAAGCACCACAACCGCTAGACTATCGTGGCAGGTGTTTTAGAAACTTTACAGAGGCAGAACCATGCACCTATAAAGCCATGTTTCCAAAATTTTTCAAGGGTGGTGAGCTCGATTCCGCAAAAGATGGCCGCCTCATATTATTTTCTTTTTCGCGTTGTCAATGAGCGGTAAATCGACTGCAAGACCATTGGCAGTTTCATGAACGTGTTTAGAAAAGCGCCATAACATAATGTCAAGCTTTCTTCGTTCCCAAGTAGCGTGATTAGGCCTTCGAAGGGCAAAGCGTAAGAAAGGACGTCATTTATAATTGGGTCTGCCAAAAACGCACGTACCCATTCGCCCATTGAAAACAAATGGCGCGTGCGCATAGCGCATTTCAAATGTAACAGGAATGAAAACCTAATGTTCCTCGAAGGTCGGTATACCCATTCTTATATTTACAGAAAACATTCTCAATATTGCAAAAATCGCGTGTAATGTTGAATTTCTCTTTACGATAGACATTGCGATGCACGGGAAATAACTTCTTTTTGTATGTGGAAAGGTATCATACATATATTTTGAAGGTTTCCTGGCACTTGTGAACCCTTTACATGTGTTATTCTACATAAGCTATTTTATGGCGCTCCTTCGACATTTATTGGATGAGCCGGGCCAAATCGAATATTGCTGATTTTTAGTCCGAGTACGTCTGGTTGAGAAAAAGTTAGGCGAGTCTGTGAGTACGCGAGTGAGTCCGCTTCAGGAGAATTTTGGTGACTCTGAGTCCGAGTGAGTCCGGCTGACAAATATTTTGGTGAGTGAGTCCGGCTGAGTTATATTTTCGTTATCCCTCTATTGCATGGCGTCCCATATTTGGCACATACCGATTAACATTTTTTATAGCGGGCACAAGAGGACCAGTGGAGAATGTGACACAGTTAGAATAATCCTTATAGTTACGTGCACTAAATATAAAAAAAGCGCTGCCATCCCTAGAACAGTATGAAATTTAGACACGAAATAGATTGCACGGTGCACGTGCAAGCTCGGATCATGAAAAACAGTGACTGCTATATTTTTCTTGCAACCATTTTCTCGTTGCAGAAGCAAGAAAAAAATTATTTTGGCATATCTCGTGGCTTTGAAAATTCATGCTCATTAAGGCTCTTTCTCAATTCCGTTTTCCACTACGGTATATAGTCGGAAATCGGTATGTGCCATATTTGGCACAGTATGCACGCGAGTGATGAAATGTGCAATATGGTGCCATCTATGTTTTGTTGCACAGTGCAAATACAAACAAAAAGAAATCATCCGAGATCATGCAGCACAGCTTGGTTTTGCCAGATTTCAGTTGTGGCGGTAGGTTTTGAGATGCTTCATGAAAATATCGAGTGTCAGCAGCAGTACCTGGCAATTTTTTGTTACATTATTGGCGTGGGTGCACGAAAAAATTATGTGAAGTCTAACCAGTGCACGGCGATATTTAGCTTTTACGATTGGTCGACAACTGACGCTTACAACCACAAGTCAGCGGTTGGAAATTCGGGCAGGAAAGTACAGCAAGGCGGCACCATGCGAAGAGCCAAACGTGTAGGCGGCCATCTTGCAAGTAGATGTCGGCAGTCCGTTCCACTAACCAAAATGTTCAATTATACCTGAACACAGGAACCAATTGCTTTGCTTTATTCCACAAATCAAGCTAAAAAGACCGCAATCAGTGAGATTTTGTTTTTCAGCCATGGCAGCAAGTTTGCTCGCCCACGTGCATAGTGTGCCATATTTGGCACAAACCTTTATTTTCATTAATACAGTCACAATAAATCTGAAAATTTTTGTACATGTTATTCTTCACGTAGTTAATGATAAAAAATGATCAAATAATTTTTCTATTGATTTTCTCATAATTCATGCAATAGAGGGTTATATTTTCGTGTGTCTGAGTCTGAGTGAGTCGGGCTGAGTAATATTTTGGTGAGTCTGAGTCCGAGTGAGTCCGACTGAGTTATATTTTGGTGAGTCTGAGTCCGAGTGAGTCCGACTGAGTTATATTTTGGTGAGTCTGAGTCCGAGTGAGTCCGGCTGAGTTATATTTTGGTGAGTCTGAGTCCGAGTGAGTCCGCTTGAGGAAAAGTTTAGTGAGTCTGAGTCCGAGTGAGTCTGGATGACGAAAACAGCGGTGAGTCTGAGTCCGAGTGAGTTTGGTCGATGAGAAATTTCGTGAGTCTGAGTCCGAGTGAGTCTGCTTCAGCAAAATTTTGGTGAGTCTGAGTCCGAGTGAGTCCTAAGCGAAAAATATATTTATTGAGTGAGTCTGAGTGAGCTCCATTTATTTTGCCGACCTATGCTCACGGGCGCCGCCATCTTGGACTGATGACGATCGTTTTGCCGGTTTTCTATGTTGTAATATGAAACCATCATGGTCATGAAACGTTGAATGTACCAGCCCAAGCATTTTCGTGCATCTGAGTTCACTGTATCACTGTTTGTTTATTTGATACGCCTACAAAAGTGCAATGTTATCAGTCCAAGATGGTGGCGCTTGAGCGCCTTCGGAAAATGGAGTATATTTAAAATTCCTCTCAGTGCTCCTTTAAGGTATGAACGAAAACCAGCAAGCACGACTCTCTTGCACAGGTCAATGGCAGGCTCGCCGCAGTTCTGTGGATGGAGCTTGCATTTATTTTTAGGTTGTAACCGATGAACCAAAGATAAACTGTGTGAAAATGAAACACTTAAACATTCTTTCAAAGCTCTAATCACGAAAAAAATGTAGATTTGATGAGATCAAATACTGCTCATGTGTCTGGCTGCAAAAATGTGATGAGCTGTACCATGCATTGCAGTGCGGCCAAAACGTTTCACAAGAAGTAGTTGCAGTGCGACCTAGGTGTGCTTAAAATGATTGTAAGAAATTCTCTACGCTGTGAATGAAAGCGTACTTATAGAAAGTGCAAACATAAAAAATATCTTTTACGCCTAAAACACTTTTTTTTCCTACGTTATATTACTTCATGCTTTTTCCTTCAATATTGCGGTTTGGACTGCACAACTTATACTTTTTTTTTTACTACCAGTCTGTCAGAGCTCATTTTGCAATCTTCAGTTAATTCGTATTCATCGAACGACTTACCCATGACTTAACGAAGGCTAGTCGACATTTTTAGCCGCGAACGAGTGCTGGTAGGACGCAAGTGAATGTGGTAGTTTAAGTCACATGACGGCCATGCCTGCAGGATAGCCCCATAACCTATCTGTTGGAAAATCTGACACTGTACACTGCTACGGATTGCGGATAGGAGAGGCTAAGAATGATGTTGTCATCACAAGGAAACGCCGTCATTTCCGGTCACTGGATGTGTCGCAGAATACTGAACGATGAGAAGGAGGAGGAGGAGAAAAACAAGAGAGAAGGCAGGGAGGTTAACCAGGCACATGCCCGGTTGGCCTACCCTACGCTGGGGGAATGGGAAAGGGGAATCAGTTCCGAAATTCAAGCGGCGCCATCAGCTGTAGCACGCTTGAAGGGAGCCATGGACATGTTCAGTAAAAAATTTGCGGTTTTCAGCGAAAATTGGCAGCTAAGGGTCTATTGTGCCTATACATATATCAAAAATGGAACTGTAAAAATATTTCAGCGCAAAATACGCTCTTGTAGTCGCCGACCATACACCCCGCCCACCTAGAGCGACTGCCATTTTGCCACTGCATCTGGAATGTTATGTGTTGCGTGGAGCGAAGCCGTCGTTTTCGATCAAAATTCGTTCAGTTCAGTTCCAATGCCAAGATGAGAAAACTTGAAATAGCGCGACTGAACACGCAGCTGACCACATGACAAAATCATTCACAGGAAGGCAGACGCTCGCATAGCAAGCAGCTTGTTACGTCACGGCTCGCGAGTGCGCCAGTGTTGCCCGGCTCTCAGGCCGCTCACGTATTTACGAAAGTATCCAATTTTAAATTAAGTGCTCGACCAAACGCGCTAAACTTTCGCCATGTTGTTTGCGAATACACACGGATTAACGAACATAATACATATTATGATCGAAAATGTGGTTCTATGGCCTCTTTATTCTAAATGCCACAGTGGACATGGATCTGCAGTGATTTGCATCCCATCCACTAGCGGGCAAAACGTTGCACTTAATGGATGGAGACAGTAGACGGAACGATTCAACACGCAAGCGCTGCGTGTGTCGTAAACATTTCCTTCTCCTGCCCGTGTCTCTTATGCGCAACACTTTACGTACCAATGATAGACCAGCAGGCCCGAATAGTGACTTCAGTGAATTACTGGCTGCACGCGCCACCCGATTAGGCTGTGCGGAAACATTACGATTAGGAGCGGAAACAATAACTAAATACCTATTAGCTGAACTTGCTTCTCAAAACTGCCTTAAGCACCATCTCACATCTTTGACTTCAAGAAGCTCATCAGAAGAAAAAGAAAGCTTTATATCATAGAAACTTATATATACATGTGCGCACGCACGCACGCACGCACACACACACACGCACGCACACAATACATACATACATACATACATACATACATACATACATACATACATACATACATACATACATACATACATACATACATACATACATACATACATACATACATACATACATACATACATACATACATACATACATACATACAAGAGCTACAGGTACAGTAGTGGCGGCAGTATCTGTGACGTAACGAGTGCAGTTTATCAATATTTTAAGGATCGTACCGGTTACTGTCGCATAGTGCTATGTCTGAAACTGCACGAAGCTTGTTCACCGGGAATTATAAATGCTGCTTTGCATCACACATTTAACGCGCATACAGTCGAACCCGCATATATCGAACTCGCAAAAAAAAACGGGAGTCTGTTCAATATCTCAGAGAATTCGAATTGCAACACTTAATAAAATTGCATTTGACACGGGCCAAATTAGGTGCTCAGGTCAGCTTCACGGCTATACAGGGCCTTTTTCTTTATATTTTGTATTTTTCTGCTGCTTGTAGTTGGGGATTCGAGGCGCGGGGAACACGCGAGAAAATACGGTAGTGTTGCAAGTACCGTCTCAAAATTTTCACACGTACATGCGCGTGCTCGTCGGGTGCCGAAAGCGCTCAGTCTGCCTCGGCACTACGTCGTCCTTGTTTTCCAAAATCAGAATCAGCGTGCTTCATGGGATGCTGTGCGCAGCGGCTACATGAGGCTTCTTTTCCACAAATTTGACTGTTAAGACTATCATCAGCTTTGCGGAAAACCGCAGCTTCGTCTGCTTTACAGCATCTATCGCGTTAAAGGAGTACTGACACGAATTTTAAAAGTTTTCGGATTGATGCTCTAAATAAAAGTACTCGTGTCGAGAAACCCATAAAGAGTGTCGTAGTGCTTGGGAATGCATTGGATATATTTTTAATACCGCTACCATAAAACAGCAATTTCGGTTTCGGTATCGAGGGGGCGGCTTCTCAGTGACGTGTCAGAGCAGTGTGACGTCGCGGGAAGACAGCAACTGGCGACGTTACTAACGGCAAATGTGTCATCTGCTCGTGGTGCACGTAAACAACGATGAGTGAATTGTCGTCCAGTGATCCTGACAGTGATTTGTGCGATTTAGGCTGCATGACGGACGCAGAGCTCGCAAACTCGGGAACTGTCTTGACTCGTCGGGATAATGTCCATTGCAGTGGAGCTGGCTTGTAGATGCTCAGCGACGAAAACTTTAAAATCAAAATAAAATATTTTATACGTGTTGTCTGACTCCGGTGTGTGGAGAGCATTGACACTGCATACCAAGGAAAAGAAAAATGTCCCTTTTGCGATGTTTCAAAATCGTGTCAGTACTCCTTTAACAAAATGAGCGGGAAAACGAACGGCGGCACCACAGGACGGGCCGGCGGCGCAACGACAAGGAATCATGAGGGCGGAAAGCACGTCATGGCAAGCGGTAGTTTCTACTGGCCCCGCACAGCCACCTCCTAATCCCACCTCTCGGTCCCCCCAAATTCATGCGGGAATGTCCCTCTCATTGAAGAAAAGCCAAAAGTTTTTGAAGGAGAGCCAACATCTTGAGGCGCCTTCCACTGCCAGACGGTGCGATATATCAAGTGTTCCGACCGTTTTTAAATGCGAATGCATTTCTTAGCCGCGCTATGTCAGGCGGCGTTGTCCGGCGTTGTCCGGCGTTGTCCGGCGTTGTCCGCGGAGGAGGAGGATAGGTGCAGTGCTTCGCCGCTCCTTCTCTCGCCGTTCGCTCTCTCTCCTCCCTGCGCCCCGCTCTCCCGCCCGCTCGCGCCGCACTCTCGACCGTTCGCTGGCTGGGCGCCTCTCAAGGCGATGTCAGAAGTGGAGAGGAGGAGCGCGCTCTGGCGCGTGAGGGCGCTCGCATCGTTGCAGCTCGGCGGAGCTGCCGCGATAAAAAAAAAAAGAAGAAAAAAAACAGGCACTGCGCCATGCTCCCGACCGGGCTGCAGAAATTAGGCGCCTTTTTCCTTCTTCGAACCACAACCATCATATATAAATGGAGTGAAGCGCGCGCGAAATGCATTCGCATTTCCTCACGATTCCCTTCGGGGAGGTGGGGGGCATTTTTTTTGTTCGATATAGCCGTAGACTTTCCTATGCGTTGACGTTAAAGCATTGCCTTCATCGAAAATAGTTCGATATAAAAGATAATTCCCTTTACCCGAGTTCGATATAAACAGGTTCGACTGAACGCCTGACGCAGACGTCACAGAAACACGTGGTACGCACGCGCAAACACCACGAACTGGCGGCGTTAAGACGTTTAATATGCAAAGACATACCATGTGCAGGTGGGTACTGCGACGCTTCTTTTGCCGGTTGGCTATGGTGGTTATGGCAGCGGCTTCCAAAATCAGAGGAACCTGTTTCGAATCCCAGGAGTACCACCGAGTATTGTTTCGTGTAGATATGAAAGACAGTCTAAATTCCTTTGATCTCTCCAAAAATGCATTTGCGCATGGTAGGCGCTGCTAAAGAGGCATACAATGAAAAACGTTACTTCGGATCGTGGCTGTCGGTATGTATTACCGTCAAACCCGACTATATCGAAATCGGGTAAATATAATTATTCGTATGTCAAACTACTTTCGAAAATGACAATGCTTTAACATCAATACATAGAACAATTTTACGGTTATATCGAACAAAATAGCCGGAACACTTCATACATGGAACATCGGCCAGTGTGAAACGCCCCAAAAATTTGGTTTACCCTCACAAGAGGTTGGCTTTTCCTCACTCAAGAGGACCTTTCCGCACGCGTTTGTTAGGTTGAACGGTTTCAGGGCGAGTAGAAACTACCGCTTGCCACCGCGTGATTTTCCCCATGATTGCTCGTCGTAGCGTTCGCCTCCCCGTCGTGCGGGGTTGCCGTTCGCTTCTCCGTTCCCTTTGCTAAAGCAATGGCTGCCGCAAAACTGAAGAACATGCTGTTATCCGGAAACGTGGCGAAGATCAGCACAGTCGAACGTAGGGAAAAGGAGTCTGACATCGCCGCTTTGTACAGTTCGAGTGAACCTAGTTGAAGTGAATATTGGTGCCCGGGTACGAGGAAGCCTTGCTGGCTAGAACTCAGTCCTGTTACTAACCTAGCAAACTTAGTGAATGTTAATCCGAGTGAGTTTGGCTGAGAAAAACTTTTCTGAGTTTGAGTAAGCCCGGGTGAGTTGTATCTCAGCGCTTTTGAATCTAAGTAATAGCGGCTGAGTAGAACATCAGTCAGTTTGAGTGAGCCCAGCTGAGTCGAATTTGGGTTCGTTTGAATACGATCGAGTCAGCCCAGATGATACTACCTTTAGTGAGTTCGAGTGAGCCATACTGAGTAGAGCCTTAGTGATCTTGAGTGAACCTGGCTGATCAGAAACTTAGTGAAGCTGAGTCCGAGTGAGCACCATAGAAAAGAATTTCCGAGAAAATTCATGAGAGAGACGAGTTGAGTGGAAATTCGGTAAATGTGGGCCCGAATGAGATAAACCAAAAGATTCAATTTCCGAAAAAGATTATGCTCCACTTATTTTGCCGACATCTTGCATCATGAGTCGGTAGCAAGTACCTAAAAGTATGGACACCTGTAGAACAGAAAGTATAGGATAAACTGAGAGGCACAGGAGTGTTTGCACTGCACTTTTGTTTTAACATGCATGAAATGTCTCTTCACTCATATGCGGCGACAAAGCTAATAGTTGAGGCATTCAAAATCTCAATTACGATGAGCGTTTATCGGAAGGATCATTTTTCAGCAGTCTCATATTTTTCTCATACGCCTCATTGACGAGACTGTCACGTGATTTTGACACGGGGCTGGACGGGAGAACTAACCAGGTTGAAGCTAAATAAAATAAAGAGTGTTAATAAACAACGTTTATGTTCTGGCGTTAACCTTAACGTGGCCCATTCAAAACATTTTTCTAGAGCAGTTTATTAAGCTCCTTGGTCACTCTTTGCAAGATACGGAAATGCAAAGACGAATGTGGAGGTGGTGGTGGTGGTAATAGGTGGTGCCTGAAATATGGTGTCCGTGACGTGTTCCCAGCACCAATGCTGCTTCCTGCTCAAGCAGCCACTAAAAAGCTTATTTTTTTTAGATCAGTCGTGTACTTTTACAGGTGTTTGGGCACATTTCCGACCGAATTTAAAGCACGACAGCAATTATACTATATTTTTTGTTCACGTCTTAACTTTGATCTTACATACTGTTATCACACGGCAATTTGAAGTGTTTAATGTCTCCAGTCAGGATCACCGAGGTGCAAGAACGTTTGAAAATTAGCGGTTCTATCTACTGCCGCCGTCGCTATGTGTAGGTCGACGTTCAAAACCAAGCGCCCAATAAAGCCCTTGCAATCCGACTGAATGGCAGTAAAGCTATTGTTTAAAGGGGCCCTGCAACGCTTTTTGAGCATGGTTAGGAAACGCTGCCGATCGGTAGTCGAGGCTCCCTAGAACACGCGAGACAAATATTATAGCGCAGCACGCGGCCTGCAATTCACAATAAATTCTCAAAGCCAGCTAAAAATTGCTTTCTCTTCTCTCGACAAATGACGCTACAAGCTCAAAAATCACTCGTCACAGCCATTGTATCAGCCATTGGCTGAGCATGGCGCGCTCGTTCGTTACTGGGGCCGCCGCGGGAGGCCGCGACTTGTTCACGCGTGCGCGCGCGATCGCACTGAAAAGTCGCGTATTAGAAGAAAAAAGAAAGAAAGAAAAAGTGCTCAAGGCCACGAGGCGCGCGTGAAGTATTTTCTTTGCCCGAGCCATCCCTCCCTGCTTAGCTTCCAGTGCTTTCGACGGGACGAGAGAAGACAGAATGCAATTGCAGCATGCGACAATTCTTTCTAACTCCGTTCGTACTGGACGTATTCTAAAAATTTTTTCGGCGGTGAATTCGTGAGGCAACAAGCTTCTTCGGTGAATCCATTCCATGGCTACTTGGAAAAGTGTTTCAGGGCCCCTTTAAGAGCAATTTTTCTACGAAATATGCAGTCAAATTACACTCCGTGCGCTTGAACAGGAGGTCATAGACTGAGAATGAGAGAACGTCACTGACTGTAAGGGAGAAGAATATCTCCAGCCACGCTCACATTGAGAATTCTGAATGAAGTCAAGTTGAAAATGACGAATATTGCGACCGTACTTGGAAATTAATAACAGTAGATCGCTTCCATTGACAACTCATTTGTCAGGGTCACTCTGTGACTGCCCAGGCTATCCACGGTGATCCACGATGACGAGTAATAGACAAAGGTAGGTGGAAATAAGTAGATGGCAAGAGTCAATGTGAATACCCCCCGACAACGTCACTTTTAATCACTGCATAAAACTCCAGTACATGAAGTACTTTTCAGCCAACGCAAGTACCACACCGATAGCCATCAAGATGACGTATTAACGCGACAGCGTTAAAAAGCTCGTTTCGCAGAAATTCCGGTGTCGGCGTCGTTGGTTGTGAGCGAAAAATCATCATGATGTCCATGACCAAAAAAATCTAGGAAGATGAAAATAAAATAAATAAACATTTTCGGTTCGAAGTGCGAATCGAACCCAGGCCGTCTGTGTGTCAGGCAGCTGTTCTACCAGAGAGCCACGTGATTGCTTGAAACTACTTTGAAAAAAAAAACACTATATGAATGTCGTGTAGTGGAAGGTGTCTCCTTAGCGCACGTAATATTGCGTGGCAGAATCCCACAATCGCACGAGGCGTCAAAACAAGTGAATTGCGCAACGAGTGGGTGGTTTTAAGCTGCCCACCCATTACAGAGCGTGCAGCTATGCAAGTGCACGTGGCACCTTCCGGACGAGTAGTGGGTACTTCACTAATTAGCGAAAAGAAGAATAATGTCGTAGTGGGCACTTAGCAACTGCACATCCAGTAGACATCCTAGGAGAGTTTCAAACGGTGAATGTTACGCGCAAGAACGTTCCTTTCCTTGCGGCATAGTTGAAGGCAATGCGCACGGAGTCTGATTACGCTATCGCGTTCTACTCTTAAAGGCCAACCTCTAGCGTCCTCCAAGCTTTTCAACTCACGTACTGTACTTATTATAAAATGGCAGTAAAATTCCGGTGTTCTAGGAGCCAGAACCGCGGCATGACTATGAAGGAAGCCGCAGTGAAGGGACTCGGGATTTGTTTTGACCACTTGAGGTGCATTGAATTCATCCTCAAATTCAAGTAAACGGGCGTTTCTACATTTAACCACAACAGTTTCCGTCGCCGTGAGTCGAACCCTCGTATTCGTGCTTAACAGTGAGGCGGTATATCGGTAGAACCCTAATTTCTCCCCACTGCACTGCAGAAGACTCATGTGCCCTGTACCGCGATCCAAGTGACCGCGTTGATGAGCATGGAAACACCGGTTTTCACACATGGTACTGGACAATCCTAGAAGACTCTGTACACACAGGACTTTTCGATGCAAACGTTTCTGGTTTCAGCCTTATAAACTCGCGTTTCTCTCATCGATGCGTTGATTGACGGAAGCGCAAGCGGTCCAAGGCAAGCGGCGAGCAAAAAGGCAAGCGCGGTTGCACCATGCGAACATCGATAAAAACATGCAGGATCCGCAGACCGCAGTGTTGTTGCCAGCACACTGTGAAGGAGAGAACAAAGGCTTGGGGGGCAAAGGAATGCTGCCGCTGCTGCTGCGGCGGCAGAAGGGATGTGCATGGTGCGCAGTGGCAGTTTCGTGCGGTTAACTCAGAACGAATCGTACCTCGGTTTGTTGCGGCTTCTTTAGCTTCTGGCATGCCTGCGTCAGCGTGGCACAGCCCAAAAAAATACCGGCCGGGTGTGAGTATGCGTCAACAAGGCCATACGTACGCCGAACACAAAAAAATACAGGCCAGGTTACAAGGAGTCGACGGCAAGTGTCAACCCCACCGAGTCAGAAACTAACAAAAAAAGCACCAATGCGCAGAGCTAGGTTGATGTACAGCCATGTGCAAAGGAAACGCGAACGGGAAAATTAAAACAAGCGCAGCGAACAACTCGGTGCTATATTGGTGATACATTATGTAGAACGTAATAAGGAGTAGAGCAAACTTCGATAGAGAGAATACGAATTTAACGAATCATCGGTTATAATGAATTAAATGTAGAATAGTAATTTATTACTTCTTAGCGCAAAAAAAGGCTAGAAAGGGACGAAGTGTATCGAGAGACACAAGCGGTTATGTCTGTGCTATTCTTTTGGTCCCTGGTTAAAGTTTATCGCGCTAAGAAGAAATCATGAACTATCAACTTGTTGGAACATGCACACTGCTAAGCAGAATATTGGTGCCTTTACTACAGTATATAGAATATGCGTTTATAACAAATTTTTGAATATAGCAAGGCCATCTTCACGAGAGATGCGACAGCTTTATGATGAGGTTTGATTGTACGTCGAGAAAAAAATAGTTTGCTGGACAACTCTACGTCACATGAAGTCTGTACCTTACCCTGAACTTACCTTCTTTGAATTTGACAGTGTAGCGGGACTGACCTGATCATTTCTTCGCTCAAATCTAACTATGTCACGTTGTGATCATCATACTCAAACAGTGATGTTCACTGTATTTATAGCGATTTTTATACTTTCTTTACATTATGTTTTTTGTCTTTGTTTACAAGTGTACAACTGTGTGAAATCCAATGCATGTGCTGCCCTCCGCAGACCCCCAGGTCTCGTCAAGCTGTTTGCACAGCTTTTTGCCTGGGCGACCCCCCAACAAGTGCGTTGGCAATAAAGTCGATTCTGACTCTGATTAGCGAACCGAGCGACGTGTCGGTTTCCGCGGGAAGTTACGATAGCCGCGGTGTTTCGGTATGGAAAATTCTAAGCTTATCGGTCCCATTCGCCTTTCAGGTGCTTATGGCTTGTACATCAGATCAGCCAGACCTCCATGACCACTCCGATACTAAAGGAATGAGCATGTGCTGCTGAAGACGGGAGTGCGATATTCTGCCAAACTAAGGCGAGAATAGGCTGCCGGAGATACAAGCTACACTGAATAAAAGCGCGTAATAAAGATTTATTGCTGATGCCACGGTATGTAACTCGTCCTAACGTATAGACAAAATACCCGATTTAACGTACCTTCATAAAAAATATTTACGAACCGTATTCTCAAATTGCTTGAACAACAGCGTGATCTCTCTGCAAATCACTTTTGACTTTACAACCTACCCCTCATTACAACAGATTCGCATCATCAAAACAGATTAGGATTAGCAGCTAATGTGCTCAAACTTAAGTTTCATGGGTGGCCAGAAAGTTCTGGGTGATCTTTGTCAAAAACGGAGCTGTTAGTTTACATAGCATGGGTTACTGAGTTCATGCACATTAATTGCAAAGTGGTTATTAGCTTAGGTAACATAAAAAGAAAGTCCCACAAATCACTTACCTTTCTACGAAAAAGAGCAAAATCACCGACGTACACTGAATACACTCTTGACAATACCATCTAAATAATACAAATTCTTCTGAACAAAGCATCGCTAACACTTGTTAGGATTCCATGCAATATTTTGTATAGTGTCACATAAAAGATCAGCTATCACTAATGTTTCCATGGTAACCCTCTGCAAGAAAACATACATCAAGCGTGGAACTCTCGTTTTTAGACGGCTTCCAATATCGTTAAAAAGTTTCTACAAAAGGAAGCCGAACCCGAAGGGGGGGCGAGAGGGGGGGGGTGGCGCAAAACCAGCCCCATACAGAACTGCAAATTGGGCTAGTTGGTGAGGATTCATGGTGGGCGTAGCGCAACAGACGTAGACGGAAAATAGGAGAACCACACACGACAGGCGCTAACATACACTGACATAATAGGGAGGCCCATACATTGACATAATAGGGAGGGGGGGGGGGGGGGCGTTGCGCCGAACCTTCACCCCACTGAAGGGGAACCCTGCGCACGCCTGTGTGTGGGTGTGTTGTACTCTGTGCGCGTTCAGTCGCGCGGTTCAAACTCAGCATGATAAACAAACTAGCCCGCCAACGCATTCTGGCGAATGAGCGAGTCCGGAGTGAGTGCTAGAACGACTCACGTTTCGCCTACCATGTAACCACATGTGTATCATGACATCACGACATGTGTACCACCTGGGAAAAGGAAACCGAAGCAGCTCGTGGAAAGCGAATCACAGTAACTTATTTACCGAGCTCAGGGTCATGTCATTACTCCTTACGGGAGTTTTGGAGCCAACATGGCTTCATATAGCACGAAATAGGAAATTTAGTGTCAGCACGTGTTTCTCTAAAGGAACCCTCAAACGATCTTGCAGGTTTTACATGAATGCAAAGAGCCGGTATGCGTTGTGTCATTCTGGCCATCACGACCGAGGTGGAGGTGCTTTGTGCAAAACAGTCTGTGTACATTATTACAGACTTTAAATCTGGCACCCCTATTCCTTGCTGCGGCTCCACCCCCCTTGTTTTCAACCGATCTTGAACGCTCTACGTATAATAGGCGAGTGACGTCGTTCGTGCGAGCGATCTGATTGGCTATTCACCTCCCATAATCGGGAACGGTTTGAACGTGCTTCTCTTATTACAATTAGTCATGTAGCAATTTAAGCGCATACAAAATGTACGTGCGAAGCAGTTACGACATCTATCGCGATACATCTATTGCACTGTTAAGATTGTGTTAATTATAAGAGTGAGCATTGTACCATTTTGGTGGGATTTTGGGTATACAGGGGGGCAGGTACATTGTCAGGCTTTTTTGCCTTTTCGCCGGTTTCCAGGCAACTGCAGTTCTGCCCCAAATAAACTTCAACTTCAGCATATAAAAGGCCAACACTAGAAGTAAAGTGAGGAAAAATTACGAAAACAAATGTTTTGTAGATTGGCTCGAGCTCTCGCACTATCTCGTACACACAGGCTAGCCTTTCTGGCCCGTGCTGACTCACCGTGACGGCTCGGAAGACGCGTCGGGCGCGCATCAGGTTGGACGCTATCCTAGAGGAGCCGTCGTCGCCGACGACCACCCTGCCCTCTTCTTGGTCGACGTAGACGGCGCCACCGTTGGCGGCTGCACCCGTGGAGAGCCTGCCACCCGCCAGGGAGCGCCTGCCTCGGTTCCTGGCGTCAGCGTCGGTGGCGGCGCCTGGCGGAGTCGCCTCGCCACCTCCATCAGCTTTACGAGGAGTCCAAAAAGAACATTGAAGTTAGTCGAGCACGTCCTTAAGATTAAATTCGTGGCTACGTTGTTGCGCACCGCTCAGAGGTCGAGGACAGAACTATTTGATTTATGATTGTTAAGAATCCACGTCCCAAAACTACGATATCATTATGAGGGACGCCTAGTGGAGGGCTCCGCAAATTTTGACCATCTGGTGTTCTTTAAAATGCACTTAAATCTAAGTACATGGGCTTCAAGAATTTTGCTACCATCGAAATGCGGCCGTCGCTCCACATACACAAGCGCAAGTGCAGAAGTGCGCAAACACACAAGTGCATTGGAAACGAGGAACCCAGCCTTCAAAAAACACGCACACAAGAAGAGAAGTAAGACAACCACACACGCTGGGGAAAAAAGGTTACGGCCCGCCAAACCCCAGCGTGTGTGGTTGTCTTACTACTCTTCTTGTGTGCGTGTTTTTTGAAGGCTGGGTTCCTCGTTTCCAAGCTATGTACCAACAGGCCCAACACCAGACTCTTCTACACAAGTGCAGTTCTGTCATCGTCTTCTAAGCGGTGCTCGATGATGTAGCAATGAATGGATACCAAATAGCCTAAACAAGCAGAATCATAAATCATGTGTTTTACATGGTGCAACATAATGAAGCGCACTGTAGAGGAAGACGAAAAAACGGAGAAGATAGGACAAACGCTTCCCAGCACAAGGTTTCGCGCACCAAGAACACAAATTGATTACGATGCACGCCATAGAGCGGTACTCCGCATTGTTCTTCACTAACTGGGGATTTTCGTTAACGTCAGTGTAAATGTAAGTGCTTCTGTGTTTTTTGCATTCTTCTCCCAGTGAAACACGGCCGCAGTGAACGGGACTCGTACCCGCGTCCTCTTGCTCGACAGCGCCTCAGTCGCTAAGCTGTCGCTCTGGTTCCGAACATGTCATGCTGAAAAAATTCAGTGCGCACTGCTGACTCTTGCAGGAAATGACCAGTAGGCCCGTCTAGGTGTCTTCAACAGCGCTGGCCCTGCGCTGCAGTTAAACATTTTTGCATACGGACGGACATGTTTAATTTATTTCGCAACGGCGGACTCGCACTGCTGTTCTTCTAAATTGGATGTTTCAATGTATCAATGCTTTAGCAGTGCTTCTATGTAGAAGCACCACCGTTCGCATGCCATCATGAAAAGCAAGGCGTAAGTGAAACGCCATTTACCATGTTGTGGGAAACACGCCAAGGCATACGAAGATCTTCATAAACGACTAGATATATGGAAGTCACAAGACTATCGCTGTCTTTATGGAGCACTGTAGTGTTGTTCTTCCTGTGCTCCTCTTTCATTAACCGCCTTAACTCGATAAGACTTATTGTGCTTCTTTACGCGGTGCTTCTTTTACACTGTAAGAGACGCATGTCATGCGAAACACTACACGGAGTGTTGAGGAGCCACCATGAAGGTGCTGTGAGCCTTTAGCTCCTTGTACCTTTCTTGGAATGTGCCGAAAAAAGAAACCCTTTAAATTCAGTGAAATTAAATCGAACAAGCCCAGCGACACCTAAAAATACCACTCTTACCGGCGTCGGTAGTTCCGTATCCTTCGGTAAGTCCATTGTCACCACCAGATTGCTGCTGCCTACGTAACCGGTGTGACGCGAGAAGTCTGTTCGCCACCTGTCGCATAAAAAGAAGTAAATAGAAAAAAAATAGAACAGCAAGAACAACAAGATTAGAGGAACAGAACAAATCAGTCGGCAGTGCAAGGCGTTCATCAGACTGCCAAGATAGCGCTACGCAACCATCAGGACGGAAATAAGCAAAACATCGTTTCAAAATATCTTCATCACAAGGCAAATACGGCGCACACTTCATTAATACTGACGCAGGGAACACAAGACACAGGCGCTGACCAACAACTGTCTCGTGTTCCCTGTGTCAGTCTTACTGAAGTGGGCACTGTATTGCCTCGTGATAATGAACAACGAAACAGCCCGAGATGTGTTATTAGAAATATCTTATCAACGAAGCTATGGCATTCAAGACGATGTACCTCGCTCATAGATGTGTTGACTTCAGGCTGCTCCGACTTGGAGATCTGCCTCTGCATTTGGATTCCACCTACATCTGTGAGCCTGCGAGAGACCGATATAGAAACTAAAGTGCACAACTGTCCATCATAATGATATATCAGCGAGTGAAGCACAATGTGCTTAGAGAGTATATAAGCGTAGGACATTTTACATTCTTACATTTCCCAGCACATTAAATATTCCTTACAACTCTACATTGTTGGGACTGCTTGCTTTCTCACGTGACTGCCACAGAAAATGGACGTCAAGACAATGGAAGTACAGTCAGCTGCCTTACATTCCTGGAAAATTTGGGGTACGGACTTGAGTTCACACACATGACCATAGGCCGTGCGCACAAGGAGGGCAGTAGGAGGGGGGGGGGGGGGGCGCCTCATCCCCAATCCACTAAAGAGGTCCCAAACCTGCAGTCAGTCGTACTTGTCCCACCAATGTTTAAAAGTGGAGAACAGCCAAGATAGGGACCAGTTGGTTGTACACAGTGTATACATTTAGCGCGCTACAGGGAAACGAAAGCGACGTAGATAGAACGACACGCGACAACACCAGCGTGAACTAACAACTGTTTATTTTTACCGAATCTGACGAAATATACACACTCCATTAAATCTTCACCATCATTCCCCTTCACACTACCATTAACAGAAGCGGAGGTGTCGTTCATTCAGCGCAGGGAAGCTAGTAGACCTCGAGACACGTGGGCGCCGAATGGCGGATAGTATCTATCTTGATATATTTGTTCCACATGTGAGAGTTTCTTTTTGTTTTGCTTTTCTGCCCCCTTTCTTTGTGTGTGTACATTTCGTCATGGTTCTGTAATAAAACGCCAGGCCTGCGCGGAAAGCGCGCACAGTCTGCGAAAGCTGGAAGAGCGCCATTTCTGGGCCCGTTGCAAACTATCTTGGGGCTACTAATACAAGTACGCTTGCCAGGTACCCACTATTCCATTTCCATTAATTGATTCGGTGGCTGGTGACGATGACGAATTATGGCTGAGCCCTTTGTAATGGGTTGGAAGCATTCAAAGACCCACTCGTAATGCAATTCATTTTCTGTGACGCCTGGTTACAAAATTCACATTCTGTGACACCTGGTTGTTATGTCACTGTTCTACCACGTTATATCGCCGATGTTAACGCGGTTCCGTCCCAACAAAACGCTTGTATATGGTTTTTGTGCGCAGGGGTTTCGTGCACCGGCATGGCTCGACAATAAAGAAAGGAAAAAAAATGCCGGCATGGCTCAGTGATGAATACTTGGCTGGCACGGAGCGGACCCAGGTTCGAACCCCGTTTCATCCTGGATGTTTTTCCGCATTTAGTTTTTTTTCTTATTTCTTGCGATAGCAGTTACGGACACCGGCGGCGGCGGACAAGCTAAGGCCCCCCTTGTCGTGATCTCATAACAGCTTTCGCTGTAAAATAAATAGTTGTTAGTTCGCGCTCGTGCTGTCCCATGTCGTTCTCTTTACGTCGCTTTCGTTTCCCTGTAGCGCGCCGAAAGTGTACACTGTTAAAGTGCAGGGTTAATGTTATGCAGATTTCTGTCGGTAATGGCAGCGGAGGACCGGTTGATGTTGCCTTCCAAGAATTCTTCACTTCCCACCATCAACCCCAGAAAGCCGGGGACCAACGGCAAGCCATTGTGAGAAGCAAGTCATCCGCTTCCTTTTCATTTTTGCAGTCACTTCGAGACTTATATTCTTTCGGGCGCGAACAATACATGGGGACGGGCTGCGGTGAAAGGTGGTCCCCTCATGAAAACGCTGCATACGCCTATGCGCATGGCTAACAGAAAAGGGTCGCCAATATGCCCCCTGGGATCACCACTGCCAACACAAGTCACAAGATCACGGAATAACATAAGAGGTGAGCTAGTTGGTAAACATTCATTCTAAAAGACAGGGCGTGTGAACACGGACACAAGAAAAAAGTCAAGGCACCGCAGACGCCGACTAACAGCTGCAAAGGCATACAACGGTGGAAAAGAGAAAAGGCACGAAAAGTTATCTGCGCACGCCCATGGAATAGGCGAACCTATCAATCCGGCACGCGTGCGGGTCTACATGAAAGATAACTCTTAAGACATTTGATTTAATCTTTATGCAAGTTAATCGACGGTTGGGTCACGCATGCGCTACCACTATTATCGATATGCCATGCCTCAATCATCAGACGCGTTTCTTCATTCCTATGCCGGTACAAAACTGCGCTTTCATCGAATTTTGTACCATCGCGAAATGAAGAAATGCATTGAGGCATGGCATATCGATAATAGTGGAGGTAGCGTATGCGTGAGCCAACCGTCGATTAACTTGCATAAAGATTAAATCACATTCCTTAACTTTTATCTCACGTAGACCCCCCACGCGTGCCGGATTATTAGGCTCGCCTATTGCATGCGCATGCGCAGATAACTTTTCGAGCCTTCCTTCTCTTCCATCGTTTTGCGCATCTTCAGTTGTTTGTCAGCGTTTCTGGTTTCTTGAGTTCTTTCTTGTGTCTGTGTTTACACGTCCTGTCTTTTAGAATGAAGATCGTGGAATTCATGCATTACCCACAGCCGTGAATGCTGGCTATGGACGCCGAAACCGCGAACGCTGCTTCGCCAGCACGGAGGCTGGAACTACTACTCGAAATCTCCAGCGATAGAGTGATACCCGTACGCAGGGTTGCCCGTTGGGTAGGCATGAAAAGGCGCCAGAACTCACGCCAAAAGTAGCCAAAGGTAGCCATGTCATTTGATATTATCGCCGAATCTCTAGACAAATAGAACATAAGCGGTATTATCAACAGAGTCTTTACTATTGATGAATAAATAAAACCATTTTGAATAAGTAAAACCACAAGTTTAAAAAAGAGCCATGGCGCCAACTGGAAATTTTCGTCGCCAACGGCGTCCAAGAGTAGCCAATTTGGCGCAAAGTGCCACCAACGGCAACCCTGCCCGTACCTGTGGTTGAAGTCGTCCCAGCGTCCGTAGCACAGGTCCAGCCCTCCGAGGAAGGCGAACTTCTGGTCTATCACCACCAGCTTCTCGTGGTGAGCCCAGAGGAGGATACCACCGGTCACGTGGTCCGGGTGCCTTAGGATCTGCAGTGAGAACCACCAGCACCATACATCAAAGGGGCGGGGAGCGCAGGAAAGAACCAAGGAATGGAGGTGCTGAGCCAAGCAAGATGCCTGAACTATAGCGGCAGAAACCATCTAACGATGACGGCGAAAGTATATGCAAGAAGCAATGCTGACATTGAGGGCATTCTAATTAACTTTCACTGAATCGGTATTCGTTTCACACATAGCGGCAAGCATACGACGGTCGATATATGAAAGTACAGTCTAACCTCGTCATAACGAAGTAGCATTGGGCCCTTAAAATGAATTTGTTATATCCGATATTCGTAGTAACAGTGGCGAATATTATTGGCTCTATTATTAACGCATTATTCAAGGCTTCAAAACCATTATACACCAGGTGATGCGTAGTTCTGACCAGTCTTCTGGGGGGTATTTGGAACTTCGGTTCATACTGTGGCGTTACCAGTCACGTGCGAATCAAGCGCGACCAACCGATTATAGTTCACTATAACCGATAATACGCTATATCAGTGTTCTTTGTTAAAACGAAGTTATAATGTACGGGTGTGGTTAAACGCTTTTAGAGAGAAGAGAGAGCTGCAAGGAAAGGCAGGGAGGTTAACCAGACGCGATTCCGGTTTGCTACCCTGCACTGGGGGGAACGCTTTTAGCTTTTCGATACACCGAGGGCAAGATTACATTCCATCTCCTTTTTGCCGCAGACACCAAGTCCTAGTTACAGGGAATTCATGATGTCCGGTTTGTCCTCTTAAGGTGACGCCCCTACAACGCTAACAATGCGCCGATCATGGATCCTAACCTATAAGACTGGCATCCGGTCCTACGACACCACAGATCCGGACGCACAACAAACACCGCATCAGGCCTATCACATTGCTACGGGGATGAGAAGTGACCACTTACGGCGCTGTAGGTCATATATGCCCGGTCAGTTAGAATGGGAGAGAGGTTGATAAAAACATGCTGTACTGATATCGCTATTTTTAGAGCCTAGGACTATGATAAAACTGCGAGGCACATCACGGTGGGAGCGGCAAGCCTCCCGAAAGACGCACGCCTGCCTGGCAGCGCTCAGCGTTTGTCTTTTCACTTGCACACTTTAAGACGAGGACGAGCTTCCATGATGCTAAAGCTTAGAGCACACGGAGTGCGCCATCAACTTATCGGACCTGCACCTCTTATGGACCATCACGGCAACGACGGCGCCGTCGGTAAGCGTTCGCTTGGTGAGCCCTGCAATAATTATTGAAATAAAGTAAAACCGCTTAAATGTTCACCGAGGCCACAGTTGTATACTTTTTCACAAGAATCAAGCGCCGCTGTGGCACAGGCATCAGCCGCGTTTCGACGGAATTTTCGAGGCACTGAAGCAGATATGTCATCCGTTCGAGTGTATATGGTAGAGTGAGGGCACGTACAGACGGAATCACACTCGTCTAGAGCAGTGGAGCAGGTGGCTGTGGACACTGTTGTTGTCCGCAGCTGCTACTTCACGTTAGGTACAAGCTTCAGTTCATGCTTCAATTATAGCACAAGGACCTAGCATGCGGCATGACTACGTTTGGTATCGTTATTGCATCGGTCTTTGCATATTTCTACAGAAAACGGCAGCTGAAGCGGTCGGCTGGACGCTCTAGACAAGTGAGATTCCCGGCTGTACAAGCTGTGTATGCGACACTCTATCCAGCCAGGTACCTTGATGTTGGGATGCATGGCTGCCAGCTTCTGCTTGCTGTAAAGGCTGTTGATGTTGAGCGCCATTTCCACTTCCTTGTACAGGAGCACGAACACCTTCACGCCTTCTTCCTGAAAAGAGCATAACAAGTGAAAGAGAAAAGAAATGGAGTTGCTGAGAAGTTCTGACTATAGGTTAATTGATGCACATTTTGTTCACGAATTTTCGCTGTTCCATAATACGTAGGCGCTATAGTCGGTTACAATCCAAGAAGAGTAAGCTCCGCCCACTGCCGTCGATATCCCGTCCGGAAAGGATTTATCCAATTGAATCTGCACATTTACGTGACGTCAACCAGCTGTTAAGTATTTCAGATTGGTGACATTGCCATAGAAACACAAGTTCATGTAGCTGGTTCGCGGTCAAAAACTTGAACCTTCTGGCAAATTTGAGCAATAATTCCGACAACATTGCTGAAACATACGCAATATTTTAAGAATGAACGGCAAACTTTAGGTTCTAAATGTGCATAGCGTACATTAGCAGCAAAAAAGTACTCATGGTGAGAACGAAAAGCACCTAGCGCGACTCTGTTGCACAGATGAACGGCATACGCAGGCGCGCCACAGTTCAGAGGGCGAAGCTTGGCTTGTATTTTTTAGATGCAGAAGCAGCTATTTGGCTAGGCTGTGTAACGCTGTCCCTCCGTGCGTACACACGAACGCGCCGCAACGCGCTCCCCTCGCGGCGAGGTGTTGGAGCGGTGCCAAGTAGGTCACGCCGCAGCTGCCGGCTGCTCCGCCCGCTCGCAACACCTCTGACCCGCCTCCCGTGTCTTTGCGTTTCAAACAAACGTTTACTCGAGTAAACGCTACACGGAGTTCTTTCAAACCGTTCTTCCAGCACCCGCGTCGACGCCCGTTTCAACCGGGTCAACGCCGTGCGCACCGCTGCTGCTTCGCATCCCATCAGGGGTTCCCTTCGGGGAGATGGTCTTCTTTTTTTTGCTTAGGCTAGTAATATACCGCAGCTGAGGTGTATACTACACACACACACACACACACACACATATATATATATATATATATATATATATATATATATATATATATATATATATATATATATATATATATATATATATATATATATATATATATATATATATATATTAAAAGCGAAGATGTTCAAGCTAGCCGTAATTTGTGTGTGCGGCCTATCACAAAACTATCACCATCATAAACGTGTATCTGCCACAGAAATTGGTTAAATCTCATTAAAGCTCGTCCTAACCTGCGTGGAGGGAGCCTAATGGATTCTACAGGCATTCTCAATAAAGTTGTTATCTCTCTCTCTCTCTATTATACATTACTGGTCCACTAAAAATGAAGAAGGCAACAGTTAGCCTAACAAATGGCTGGGAAGTGACGGCGGTGAGCCGAAGACCCCCGGAACGTTCAACGAGAGAATGCTAGGAAACGGGAAAAGGCAACGGCAGCTGCGAGAAGACCCCGAAGCGATGGAAGACCCTAAGCCAATGAAGACGTGCCCGTAGGTCTATGAGAGGTGCGAACGCTTGGTTTCAGCGCGAGTTTCTTTCTCCGGAGATTGGACACCCGTGTCGTGTCTGTGACTGCCTCTGGTTTAACTCGAACCTCTCCGCACTGAGAATCAACGTAGAAACAACCTGGCATCACGTAGCTAATGTCTAGCAAAGACCTAGAAGGAACCTAAAACAACCTGCATCTCCTAGCTAAGGCCTAGAAACTATATAGAAACAACCAGGTGAGTCTTCAAAATAACCCAGCTTCGCTGGTTCAGGCCTTGAAAGGTTTACTGCAAGCTTCACCACTTTTTTAGATGTGAAGCATCTTATGGCGAAGCTTAATCCGGTGGTGGTGGTGGTGGTGTGCCGCGTGCCCACCCTTACTGCGCATGCGCAAACCCTTTAAAAAAATAAAAATAAAAAAAACCTCCTCTCCCCCTCTAGGCATCCCTCCCCGCGGCAACCACGCCCTCACTGCGCCTGCGCCTCCCCTCCCCTCTCGGCATCCCTGCCCGCGGCGTCTACCACTCCCACTGCGCATGCGTGTCACCCCCCTCTCTCGTCTCTCCTACGCTCCCCCCCTCTCTCGCCTCGCGACGCCGACGCAGGCAGCGTCTGCTAGCGAGTTTCTTGGTTGAAATAACCGACTGCTCGCGCTGCACAACCGTTCACTGGCCACCCCGTATATATGGCAATGGATCTTGACCTCCTAGGTGGTGCCGGTGGGAGATTTCTCCTGTGCGTTGTTGAACAATAAAAATTCGCAGCGTGCGCGTTAACTAAAGGCGGGGTGCGGGTGTCTGTGTCCAGTCGGAGTCTTCTGTCTCTCATTGCCCATTAGCAGCGATTGGCATGTTCCAGTAAGAAACACTGCTCCATCACTGCCTGCTTTGCGCGCCTCCCCAGTTTTCTCTCCTGCGCAACGCTGCGATGAGCGCCAGCGTCAACGCCGCCGCCAGTGTAAGCGTTAGCGCCCGCTGCTTCACATCTACACATGGTTCCCTTTAGCGGGAGATGGTGTAATTTTTTTTGTAGACTGTGGTAGCAAACGTACAAACAAGATGCGAGCTCCGTACAATGTACAACGCGCAGCATTGAATAACACGAAGACGTAGAACCGGTCCAAGTCGACAATATCTTAACAATACAGACACACATTCTTACTTCAACAACTTATGCGCCATATGCGACACCTGAGCAGAACAGTCTACAGGTCCTCGTGTTAGGTGTAAAGCTGTATTGTACGATGTACAGGGTCATAGTGTAGCCCCGTACTTCTAAGTGGAATAAAGGAAAGTTTATTGAACAAGTGTACACAAACACTGGAGGCACTTATACACTAAAAGTTCGAAATGGCGTCAGTAGAACTTATACAAACGCTAGCCACAATTTTAAACGGAAACCTATAAAACGCTGTGCGGTACTAAGAATCTATAGAAAAAGAAACATGCTACCTCTCGAGGAGCTGAAGAGAGAGAGAAAAGCGGATGACAGGCCATGACTGTGTTTAAAATACTGTCACTGTGGTGCTGTACTAGATGAGGCCATCTTTCGGCTGCTCATAAGAGTTCCTGGTTCGAACAGTGGTAAGTGCATTGCGGAGAACAAGTATGAATTGTCTATGCAGTCGTGGGAATCATTTCATGAAGAATTATTCAGGGGGGTTATCTAACTTCTAATTAAATGGCCTCTGGGCACGGTTTCTCTTACACATAGTCCTGAAATTGAAAAAAAAATCTCAGCATTACTTCTGATATGCCCAAACCTTTATTTTTTGACCTGTATATTTCCATTTGGTTGTAATATTTCGTCATTTGAACGTACATTAAAGAATGTGAGGACCAACTGAGAGGCAATTTGGGAGGAAGATACAAACATGCAAGCGGATATCAACAGAAAGAAAGGAAGCAATGAGATGCTGTGTCAACAACATCAACAGTGCCCCAATAGCTCACAGCTTTCTTCTGCAGAAGCTGGTCCAGTCGCCAACGGTTGTTTGGCACCACCGGACGCTTGAGATAGATCTCGGGAGTGAGCCACCAGTCGGCGATGAAGATCTCCTCCCTGGCCATGTCGATGGCATTGGCCACCGCTTCGCAGTATTTGGACCCGTCGATGTACCTGCAGTAGTTCAGTGGGTGCCAACCATACGTATGTGTTTGAGTTTGCATGTGTGCACGTATTTAAGCAGGCACTTGACCCACCTAACCCTTCCCAATCCCCCCTCCCCTCGATACGCCTATAGTTACAGCTGTGGAGTAAAAACAGGCAGTCCCGATTACAAGTTGACAGCAGCCAAAGCCACAAAGCCACAGCAAGTTGCCACAAAGTTAGCTTTTCTTGACCGTAGGCACCCTGCAATGGAGTTTTTGGGATACGACGGTGGCGCCAGAGCACACAGCCTAGCGAGTAGAAGCAGCGAAATCGGGAGTGATAGCGTGTTTTTTTTTTTTTTGGGGGGGGGGGGTCACGCGTCCTTGCAACAACCCAGAGGTGATTACCGCAGCACGCAACGTGCTTTCATTAGACAAGTGCATAAAAAAGTCACGTTTAGGCACATCTATGTATTCTGTGAATGTCTCATTTCCTTGGTAATCCTGGCGGCCGGTGTTGGCGATACTGAGGCGGTAAGAAGGAGCTACGTCGCTTCCTTTGTTCCGTTGCAGGATTCCTAAAACGTCTTTGATAGACGCTCTCTACGAGTAGAAGGACATCAAACAAATCCATGTAACCAGCGGGGTAAATGGCAATTTTTGAATGGACTCAGTACGAGTTGTAACACGGTGGCCGTGGTTGAAGAGGCCATAAGCCTGTACCGTCACCGGCAAATGTGAAATTAGTTTTGGAAATATCAGTTGTCGAAACAGTGTTTATGTCACTGATTGTTTCCTATATCCGCGGCAACGTGCAGTGTTGCCGCCGCTTTGACCACGGGCAGCCTTTCGCAGCTAATGTTGGGCGCAACTGTAGATGTGCACGTACGTACCATCGGCAGCGACTCGCGGTGCGGACCGGGGCGAACGCATCGTATCGGTTCGGGTGCGTGAAGTCTCGGCCCGACGTCTTGGCCAACTCTTGCAGGTGGTCCTTCCACTCCCGCTCCTTACGCTTCGTCCAGCACTTCACCAGGAGGTTCCTGAATATGAAACGCCATTTATAATCAATTTCATATTGCGTTTTAGAACATCGAATCCACAATCGCATAGTAGCCCTGGTCAAAGCAATATGGTTAAGGGTTAGTAGACAAGATTGTAATGAATGTGCGTTATCGCCTGACATATATGCATTTGAGGCGGTACGCTCATATGTCTCATAATCAGTTCATATGCACCCGCGAACACACACACAGACACTACACAGACGACACAAACATGCACATACATCGACTCACAGATACACGCCCACACACACAGTTGAAAGAAAAGCATTTCTGGCAACTACATAAGGCTGAAGTTCATGGGAAGATGGTGGCTTGAAGCATTGAAAAATTCTTGAACAGGGGCTGTTCCCTGGAGCCAGCGCTCCAACAAGTGGTCTTGTTTTCTTCTAGCTTTCCTTCCTTTCATCTTACTGCCTTGAAGAAGACAAGATCACTTTCCGAAACGTTGGCTCCATGGACACCCCACGTTCAAGGAGTTTTTATCGCGGGCACGTACATCGTCACTTGAGCATTCTATCTTTAAAACACTGATTTATGTAGACCTTAAAGCTGGGGGGCCCACTTAAATAGCATATATAATGCTTACACCGCTCAAAATTTCTTTCTCGCTCAGTTGAAGTGTCCGTAACGCCTACTAGAAGTGCAGGTAAACGTCAACATAACAAGAAGTCAAGCCTTTGCAGAGGAGTATAGCGTGGACACCGCGTAAAGGTAGAGTACCTAGTGAGGTTCGTGACGAGCAGGCCGTGGTTGACCCCCGTGGCCATGAAGCCGGACTGGACTTGGAAACCCTGGTCCATGAGGAGCACCGACTTGATGACGCCGTCGCGAGGGCGGACGTACAACACGCAGGTGTCCTTCGCGATTAGCCACCTGTTGATTGTCCAAGAAAGTAATCATTCGAAAGTCTTTAGTTGCACCGCTAAACGCCACCTACAAACCAGAACCTCCGCTTGTCGAACAGACAAGAAGCGTGTATCCTCTTTACTTTATTGAAATGCATAGCGTGCAACGCTGTGGATAGATAGAAAGCTAACGAGACTTTTTCCAGTAGATGCGTTCGCACGACGAAACCTTACGGTGTTTTCAGCAACACAAGGATGAATTCTCTGTGTAAATATTTAGGCTTAGTGATAAGTGAAAGCGCTCTGTGCTTCAGGAAAAAGAGCATCGTTATTCGGCTGAAAATCACTCGCCTTACTACACGCTAGTACTACATAAATGTAATACATAAACGGATTACATGAACTGTATAATCAAATCACTGTACACTCACCTTTTGCGCCACCTGCTGCAGCACTGGTAGAAGAGGAAGTGGAGCCGGACGCAGCCCCTGGCACTGTGATGTCCCCCGGACCTCTTGTAGACCAGTCCCTCGCGGCCCTTGGGGCCCAGGCCGCCCACGAACGACAGGTGGCTCACCTCGAGGAACTGCATCTGCACGGTCACGTGGGAGGATGAATTGCTATGCGCGCAGGAAGCTCCAGGCGATCTCGCTTCTCTGCATATCGCTGTGGGCTCCTCGCAGACGACAGATCTGAATACAGTGCACATTCGGTATCATAAACGGAAAAGCGCCTTGCGCCCACCACTATGCCGTCCTGAGCGTGCGTGACCGGCTAGTTCTCTTTCTTTCATTCTTTCTTTCTCTCGCTCTTTCTCCCTTTCTTTCTCTCTCTCTCTTCCTTTCATTCTTTCTTTTTCTTTCTCTCTTTCTTCCTTTCTTTCTTTCTCCCTTTCTTTCTCTCTCTCTGTGTTTCTGCCTTTCTTTCTTTCTTTCTAGTTTTCTTTCTTCCTCTCTCTCTTTTTCTTCCGTTCTTTCTTTCTCCCTTTCTTTCTTTCTTTATTTATTTCATTCTATCTTTCTTTCTCTCTCTCTTCCTTCCTTTCTGTCTTCCTTTCATTCTTCTCTTCTTTCTCTTTCTTTCTTTCTGTCTTTCAATTTATTATTAATTTGTTCGCCAGAACCTTGGACACAAATTCTGTAAACTTTAAGCATCTTTTAGGAAATCGATCGCGCGTTTCGCAAAGGGATATAGTGCAAGTGTGCTTATAATTAAACTTTGCTTTGAAGTAAGCACCCGTCGCATATTTTGCTTGCTTAGTCCGAGCATCGATAATACACCGTTCATCCTTCACCGCGACACTCTTCCGCCTGACCCGTCGACACCTCATCAAGAAGCACCGCGACGAGCGTGTTACAAATACATGGGATTCTCCCCGCGCTCGCCGTGAACGAGGGCTTTGCCACGCTGTGCCTACAGCCCAATTACTCAAGATAAGGCTTACTAAGGCCGCCTCGGTGCCCTGACGCTTACATACGGACAAGGCAAACATGTGGACAATCCGTCGTACGTGGCTTATGGTTCCCGCGATACACTTGAGTCCCCTCCATATCAAGAGCTTCCTGCATTCTTCGCACGGCGCAAGTCGGCGCTGAAGCAACAGAGGCTAGGGTGGCTAGCGACGAAATGGTCCTTGGGCAGATCGGCCGCATCACAGCGGCTTTGCTGCTTCGGCGAGAGCAGTGAGATCGCGCCTTGCTTAATGTCTCGTATCAGAAACTAACTATATATAAGCTACCCATCTGTAGTGAATTATATTCAGGGGCGTAGGTTTCCCATTCGTCGTTGGAGGGAGGTCGACTCAGATGGCGTTGGGTTAGGGGTTGGGCGTCCAAATCTCTGCGTACGATGAGCGCTTGTCTGTGCTTCCAAGCTTCACCGTGTTTCTTTTTTTTTTTAGAGCGATGTTGTCTTAGTCTCCCTTGTGCAGAAGTCGTTGTCGTAGTAGTAGTAATAGTAGTAGTAGTAGTAGTAGTAGTAGTAGTAGTAGTAGTAGTAGTAGTAGTAGTAGTAGTAGGAGGAGGAGGAGGAGGAGGACAGTAGGAGTAGTGGTAGTGGTAGTGGGGGGTAGTAGTAGTAGTAGTAGTAGTAGTAGTAGTAGTAGTAGTAGTAGTAGTAGTAGTAGTAGTAGTAGTGGTGGTGGTGGTAGTAGTGGTAGTAGTAGTAGTAGTAGTAGTAGTAGTAGTAGTAGTAGTAGTAGTAGTAGTAGCAGTAGTAGGGGTGGTGGTAGTAGTAGTAACACAGGTCACGTGTCCAGAGGGAGAGTGAATAAAGAAATAAATAAAACGAAATGAGGATCATGATCGAGATGACGACGTTCTAAATGTGTAAGCGCGTATTGCAAATATAGCGGCGTATTTAAGACACCACGTGACCTCGCTAGCCAATCACGTGCACTAGAGCGCTGACAGCTTCGCTGTCCGACGGTTTTCACAACGTGGATCTTGCTGAATATTTCTTGTTCTTGCGCTATTATTGTCTTGCACGTTCAGGTAGGTACAACAGAATACAGCTGTCAATGTTGTTGACAGTTGTCACATTTTGGAAGTGTGCTTACATATGTTTCATTCCAGCATTATACTTACATGTATAAAACAAAACTGAGCTCGTGATTGGGGTCGCTAAACACGAGGCCCGGGGAATGAGGGAGGGGGGGCTGAGCGCATAATCGATTCCGTGACTGACCTCTCCGATTAGAACGACAGATAGCTGAGCTAGTTGATAGGGCTTAATCATGAAGAAGTAGGCGTGCACACACGGAGACATCTTGTGTTGTCTTTGTCATATCTGGCCGATCTTGGAGTCATCCGCCACCGTCATCCGAGCAACCATGGCCGCTCACTAGACCACCTATGGAGCCGGTATATATAGGCAGCTACATGACCGTGCCCTAAGCGCAATTTTGCCGGGAGCACACATAGCAGGTATTCCTACTGACTGTAATAAACCCCTAAGTTCTTTGTTCGCTACCGTAAGTGCTCGGCTGCTCTATTTCGCCGACTGCAGCTCTTAAGTACACACAAGTCTTGATCTCCTGTGTCCTTTTCTACAAGCCTTGCATTCTTTTATCATGCCTCTGATTACACTCTCTTCCCCAGAGACGAAGCCTTTATTAGTTTCATTTTTTTTGACATTCTTACATAAAGAGTGCAGTACGACCTGCATGGTTTCCTTCTGTTCTGCCAGGCGTTAGTTTACTCGTGTCAATAAAAATAAAGTATCGACACAGAATTACTCCATCCCTTTACTTTTCTCTCCGCAGAATGTGATCCGGACAATTTCATTTTCTCTTTTACCGCCTTTTTTTCCCTACATTCAAGTTGTATAATTCCTCCGATCCTTTTGAAAGGGTAGGCAGGCGTTCCTCCACTTTCGGTAGCACTCGCTAGGTCTCCATATTTCTATCTGTCACTAGGTGTTTTACATATTAAATACTGATAGCGACGATAATGGTATCACGGAGAAAGCCTTAAATACTTCACTGAGCGCAAAAATTGACCGTCGCAGGCGGCATCAACGCGATTGGAGCAGAAAGTCATCACGTAATGGTGTCACCATGTGACGTCTTCATGATGTTACAGATCGCCAAAATTTGTGACCTACTAGTGACGTCACTGTGGCGACACATGATGATGTTATCACATTACGTCACCGCTTCGTTAAAGACGGGTCGATCCCGGAGGCAACAGGATCCTGGATCTTGTTGCCACAAAGGAACCTAGGATCCTGAATCCTGGGTTCCTGTATGTACTACACACGTACAACCCCATGGACGAAGGAAACAGCGCCGACCAAAGTAAAAATATATTCTTAAAAAGACGTTTCGGCTCCCACACTGGAGCCTTGTTCACATGTACAACACCGAGTTACTAATTCGTGGCCCCCCTAGAAAGAGCACACTGCGCCACCTGGCGTCGCTCACCGTATGTGGATTCATCCGGTAGGCTGGAACCATGACCAGGTTGCTCAGGTAAGCTTCTAGCTGCTCCTGAATTAGAAGGAAAAAAAATCGGCGAATATCCCTTTGAGTATAAGCAAGGACATTAACAAAAGTGAATTAGAAATAAGTACACAGCCAACGCATCCATAATAATATAACAAAAAATGGAAACGGCCACAGACTTTAAAGCCAAGCTCTCTTAGTCTCCCTTGTGTCATCACGCCTGCTAGTGCTGGCGGCGTCAAATGAAACGCGAACAGGCGCAAGCATTAGCAACCACTATACTGCATCCCACTATAGCATCCCACTATACTGCAATATTTTCGCTTGTGCTCTAGTTGCGATATTTTAAAGGAATAAAATGACAACAAAATAAAATAAAATATATACGAAAAAAAAAGCGCTCTGCACGGCCACACCGGCGACCACTGACCATGTCACCTTTATCAGAACTAGAACAGAAGCAAAAAAGAAAAAAAACCGGCAGATCCCACGCACTGTGGGATTCGATGTAATGCGAAGCAGTCAGCAAGAAGCAAATCATGCTGTACATAATATGCATGTCATTATTCACATGTTAAGACCTGTCATTTGTGTTCATCATACAGTCACGTCGTGCAATACAAATTTTGGTGCATATCAAGCTAGCGAACTGCACGCAAGCGCACCATGAGAGTGGCATGGCATTGTAGAACATGCATGCCAAGATTTTTATGTTACCACCTGCCACTTATGTTCGCCTAATTTGTTACCTCGAATCACAGCGAGACGCGAGACCAATCTGCCTCCGTATCGCATGCGTTCGTATTCTCGCGCTTTGCGCATCGTGCAGGCGCCATCCGCGTTCCAGAGTTTAAATTGACGGACACTTTGTCAATTCCAAAGTGTGTTCCTCGAACGCTTGTGCCCACTGAGACGGGGTCGGTAAGAATGGAACGTGATGCGCGCGTCTCCCTCCTTCACGGTGTAATATCTTACACCATGCCCTCCTTGCATGATTAGAGACGCCGGACAAAGCGACGCTACGCAAGAAAAGCGCGAGCGCTGTAGAGTCCAACTCGACCGGCGGCCGTTTGCGCGCCCCGGAGCCCACCTGGCACCGTGCCAAGGCACATATGGAGGGACAGACGGACGGATGGACGGGCGTGAGCATGAGACATTAAAGGCTTTCGCATTAAACATTTGGTGTATATCAAGCTAGCGGAACGGCCACTAGAGTGTCATGAGCGTGGCATGCAAGTCATGTTGCACATGACATGTCATGATTTCCATATTACCACTTGTCATTTATACTCGTCATACGTACAGTCACGTCACGCTATACCAAATTTGGTGTATATCAAACTAGCGAAACGGCTGCGAACGTGCCATGAGCGTGGCATGCAAGTCATGTTGCACATGAGGTGTCATGATTTCCATATGACCAATTGGCATTTATGTTCGTCATACGTACAGTCACGTCACGCTATACCAAATTTGGTGTATATCAAACTAGCGAAACGGCTGCGAACGTGCCATGAGCGTGGCATGCAAGTCATTTTGCACATGACATGTCATGATTTCCATATTACCACTTGGCATTTATGTTCGTCATACAGTCACCTCACGCAATACCAAATTTGCTGTATATCAAGCTAGCGAAACGGCCGTCAGCGCGCCATGAGCGTGGCATGTAAATCATGTTGTACATGACATGAAGGTCATGATTTTAATTTTACCACCTGTCATTTATGTTGGTCATGCAGAAATGTCTCATCTTACCAATTTTTGGATATATCAAGTTAAGAAAACGGCCTCAGGAGCACTATGGCCATGGCGTGTAAATCATACTTTTCATGACAAGTTAGTCATGATTTTCATGATATGACCAGTCATTCATGTTTGTCATGCAGTCATGTTATGCCATACCAATCTTAGTATAAATCCCATTAACGATACGGCCAGGAGAGCGCAATGTCGTAGGCGGCTAGATAGACAGATATATAGATAGATATGCTCAAAATCGCCGAAGTTCTCTAAGAAATGCTTGGCATTTAATATCGCACTATAGGGGGGACCACGCCGTGCTGTCAGCGCTGATGTGCGCTCCTGTCAGTAGTGATGACTGGACGGTGCGCACGATCACCTTTCTTTTTTGATCCAGCGGCCGCGGCGCTATACTACAGCTAATGCTTCCCGCTGTTTGCGTTTCATATGAATCCGATAGTACGTTGCCATGTTGCTTTTTAAACCTGTTTCATTTTGCTAAATGTTTTTTTTCTGTACTTGTTCAGTTTTGATATTGAGTAACAGCTTCTTTTTTTTCTTTTTCGCTGCAGAACCATACACAAATGGAGTAGCCCAGGTGAATATCAACCTCACCCTCACCGCAGCAAGTCACTGCGTCATCATGATCAGCCTGACTACGCCCACTGCACGGAAAAGGCCTCTCCCATGTACCGCCAATCAACCCGGTCCCGTGCTTGCTGCTGCCAGGTTATACCCGCAAACCTTCTTAATCTCGTCTGCCCACATAATTTTCAGTCTCCCCCTCGTGCCTTTTGCATTCTCCCATATGAATGCAAGTCAGTTAAAACGGAACAGCTGCAAAACATAGGTTGATGACAGTAGCGTAGCCAGAAATTTTTTTCGGGGGGGGGGGGGGGGGTTCAACCATACTTTATGTATGTTCGTGCGTGCGTTTTTATGTGTGCGTGCATATATACGCAAGCAAAACTGAAAAATTTCGGGGGGGGGGGGGGGTTTGAACCCCCCCCCCCCCCTTGGCTACGCCACTGGTTGATGATGCCGCCGATGACGTAACAAGGCTGTGCACCCAACTCACCGCCCTCTGCTGGACCTCTTCCTGCGACAGCAGGCTCTCGGGCTTCTTGGGAAAGCGGGGCAGCGGCCTGCGCGCGTTGTCCTCGCGGTAGCTACGCCGCCGTTCGCGGTGCTTCTTTGTGGGCAGCGGGATGGACATGGCGGCGCGGTACATCTGCAGCTGCTGGTGGAGCTGCTGGAAGTGCTTGTACCGACGCCGGATGGACCACTGGAAGTCGCCGTGACGAAGCTCGATCACGTACCTGCAGGAAAACATGAGGACGCCATGTTGCGCACACATCAATCACGGAGAATTTATTAATAGAGCAAACACGACACGAGGAAAAGAAAACACCAGGACGGGCGTTGACTACCAAACCAGAGGCCGGCAAACTCACTCATGAATCGACTCACGCAGACTCTGATTGAGCCGTGAGTGCGAGTCTGAGTGAGTCCGGGATGAGTAATATTTTGGTGAGTTCGAGTTCGAGTGAGTCCGGTTGAGAAAAATTAAAGTGAACGCAAAGGACAAAATATATTTTATGGGCGAGTCTAAGTGAGCGGCACATTTTTTGCCGACCTATGCAACCAGTTAATCGGACGACGCCATGTTGCATATACATCAAGATCGTTCACATCTGGGTCGACCACCGGTCGCGCGACCGTTTGGGTCTGGCGTCGTAAAACCACTATACGCGACCGAGGTTCACACCTGCGTGCGACATATACCCGTCCCCACATGGGATTCATATCTGGCCCGCATTGATATTGCTCCGCAAAGAAAGCTGAAGTCCTCTTTCTACGCATCTGACCGGTTCAGAGGGCTGCGACTGAAAAATCGAACAGCGCGACATTGAGCCACAGTAGTCGCTTCGCGACCAAAGCAGCCATTTGAGACCAACTTGATCGTGCGGCCAGTGCTAGTAGCAAGCGTGAACGAGCCTTAACATATATAATATTACACCATGAGCCCGGCATAACACCATGGGTTCTTAAGAGGCACATATGATCGCCTCTCTGCAGAAGTCCCGCACAGTCTCCTATACATTCGCCAAAGAGGACTAGAAGCTGAAAGTCAACTTTTTTATATCTAAATGAAGAAATAAATGAAGGAGTTATCACCATTGCTTGGTGACGGCTACCCCTTTCCACTTAGTTGTTACGATATAAAAAATTACGAAACAGAAATAATATATATACATATATATAGTGTTACATCGGTGAGTTCCAAAAAAAGAAAAATCGCTGTGGCTCAACTCAGTTATGTCCAGTGTGTGCGTAGCGAGAGGTACGGTTAATCTTATTCTGTAGCTTGGTTCTCTATATGGTTACATCCGCGTCCTTGGCACGAGATGCCGAGCTAGACGACGAACCATCCTCATCTGAATGCACTCGCCTGGCCACTTCATACTTGCGGCGTTTCTCGAGGTGCGCGGCTCGTTCTTCTTCCGTCTCCTCGGCTCGCAGCCTCCTCTTGATTTCGTTCCGACGACGAAGCCTGGCTTCTATCAGTCCCTCCGACTCACTTTCCATATCTGCCGACGAATACCACCGCGCCGCCCCTTCTATATATACGATGCAACGCCGGCACCTCCGCTGTTGTTGCAATGCGGTTTCATCGGCTCCTCCTCTGACGTCCTGCCAGATGGCGCGGCGAGCGGCGCTACCAGCTGCGGTGGTTGCTAGGCAACGGCTCAGCTCATGGTGTAGCCACCGGCCACAGCGAAGCGGCGATAATACGGCCAATGTAGCTTTCGCTAGAGGATTCTCGTTTGAGCAGAGCAAACCTACAGTCGCGGTGCACTTTCAATACAGTTCGTTCAATATTCGTCACACATCTTAGTGTCCTAAAAAAATTTTAAAAAAAACGGTGGAGAACTTTCATCGCCTTGCGGATTATCCTAGATGGCCACGGGCCTAGTATTAGAGAGTTTTAGCAAGTTACGGAAACAGGTACGCAAATACGGTAAGGCAGTACGGTAGCACTCCTCCCTTCCAGTGACAGTGCAGCCCCCGGACGACAGGTGTCTGTTTAACAATGCGTAGGCTGACAAACAGCAATGAGGCGAGACAAACCCACAATAATTTTTGAAAAAGCGTTTGTGGTGTTCAGGTGTCTTCACTGGTACCTCAACCGGGAAATGAGGAATGTTACCGTACTGCCTTACCGTATTTGCGTACCGTATTTCCGTAACTTGCGAAAACTCTATTTTCGCCAACAAAAACGTTCGCTCGGAGTCTAGCGTGGAGAGTTCCTGTTCTGGTCACCGTCTATGTGTGTCTTGCTTAGGACAGTCGAGCACCTCTAAAGTTTTCTACATCAAACTTGGCTGTGAACTGCATCCATGGTAAGGCTGCCTTTGGCAAAGCGGTGATGATTTGCGATAACATGAAATCACATCACTATGACATCACTTATTTTGGCGACTTGTGGTGTCGTTGATAACGTCACGATAAATATAGGTCATCGAACTTTCAGTATGCCTTCAGCCCACATACATGCACTTGAGTTCCATGGAGCTCTCTGCAATATCCCGCTATGCTTCAACGTCACCGAGACAACTCCCAACGAGGTTCCGCTGTGTTTTAAAAGAAAGTGCTTAATTTAAATTACTGTTTAGAAAAAGTTTATTTAAGCTATGTACAAAAACAAAACTTAATAACATTTCAGTAATCAAGGGTAAATACACATTGACACAGCTATGTGATACGTAAACACCACTATCTTGTAGTGAACACATCCTTACTTCAATATACATGACTAAGATGTGGCATGGAGTACAAAGGACTCAATGGGATACAGTGATGCAATGGGTACAATGGTGCAATGATAAATGATACAATAGACTCAATGAAACACTATGGTTCACAGACGAACGTGATAAATACGGATCGGGAGCGTACAAGAGCATGAAAAACGACTCGACGGGCGCTGTCTAGCACCACGGCGGTCGAAAAATGAGTAGCACCCTTTCGTGTTCCACGTTGACGAAGGGGCACGACCAATGCCGCAGAAACTCGCGCTCCCCTAGGAAGAAGAGCTCCTCAGAGAGGTACGCGAGGAGAGAGATAACCTTTATTTAAGCAGAAGCGATTCTTATGGGGGGGAGCCTTAGTCGAGGGCCCCACTGGCTTTAGCCGCCCGTTCAACCTGGGTGATCAGCGCCTGCTGGTCGGCCAGGTCAGAGCTGGTCAGTCGCGCCTCCCACTACTCCAACGTGTGTGTTGGTGTCATGTATGTGTGTGTCAGGTATGGGGGGATGCTTTGAGCAGCGCCAGCTAATGTTCTCGGGTCTCATTTCGACCCACGCACTGGCCACAAAGCACGCCGGCTGCAATGCCCTGCCACGGGCTCGCATCGGTTTCGCCAAAGGCTGAACAGCGCCGAAACTATTAACAGCGCTGAGAAGCGCCCGCCGGAAATCGGCCGTCGGACACGAATGTTCGCACACCCTGTCCACGGAAGCCTGCATGTACAGCGCGGCAGAAGACACGTGCCACCGCGCATTCCAGAGTCACATGACGGTTAGCTTCAACGGCAGTGCAGTTGGGGCACGTGGAGACGCGCACCACTTGCCAATGCTGCAACCGATCTCGAGTGGGGAGCAAGCCCCAGCCCAACCGCCAAACAAAGCCAAGACTTGGCAACGAAGCTACAGCTATTCGTTTCCATGGGCGCTTCCTTATAGATAAGGGGTCTCAAACTCCAACTCAGCCTGCGGGCCGCAGTCACGCAATTTAGTCCCGCAAGGGCCGGGACAGTGAAGAAGGTAGAATCGCGGGGGGGAGGGGGGGAGGGATTTGCACAATTTGTTTAAAAACGCTGCCATTTGAAAGAAAATTTTCCCATATTTCATATGCAGCTAATTTCTGAAGGAGGTTCGGTGCCAGGATTCCAAAAACACGTCGATACCGATGTCGAAACTGACTCAAATCTGAACGCCGATTGTGAAATATAATTTTTGTTTCACAGTTATCTTTAAAAACAAAGTGAACACATGGGATGCCTCACGCAACAATGCGTTAAACCAGTCAGGTCTGAGTACCTCAGGAACGTAGATTAATAAGAACAATAAAAAAAGTACACCATCTCCCGCTAAAGGGAACCATGTGTAGATGTGAAGCAGCGGGCGCTAACGCTTACACTGGCGGCGGCGTTGACGCTGGCGCTCATCGCAGCGTTGCGCAGGAGAGAAAACTGGGGAGGCGCAAAGCAGGCAGTGATGGAGCAGTGTTTCCTACTGGAACATGCCAATCGCTGCTAATGGCAATGAGAGACAGGAGACTCCGACTGGGCACAGAGACCCGCACTCCGCTTTTAGTTAACGCGCACGCTGCGAATTTTTATTGTTCAACAACGCACAGGAGAAATCTCCCACCGGCACCACCTTGGAGGTCAAAATCCATTGCCATATATACGGGGTGGCCAGTGAACGGTTGTGCAGCGCGAGCAGTCAGTTTTTTAAATGCGAAGCATTTCTTAGCGAACTTCAGCGACTTTGAGCGTATCTATCTATCTATCTATCTATCTATCTATCTATCTATCTATCTATCTATCTATCTATCTATCTATCTATCTATCTATCTATATAGCCGCCTACGACTTTGTGCTCTCCTGGCCGTATCGTTAATGGGATTTATACGAAATTTGGTATGGCATAACATGACTGTATGACGAACATAAATGGCTGGTCATATCATGAAAATCATGAATAACTTTTCATGAAAAGTATGATTTACATGCCACGCTCATGGCGCGCTCGCGGCCGTTTCGTTAGCTTGATATACACCAAATTTGGGATTCAGTGACGTGACTGTATGGCGAACATAAATGGCAGGTGGTAATATGCAAATAATGACGTGCATGTCATGTACAACATGATTTACATGCCACGCTCATGGCGCGCTGACGGCCGTTTCGCTAGCTTGATATACACCAAATTTGATATTGCTTGACGTGACTGTATGACGAACATAAATGCCAAGTGGTAATATGGAAATCATGACATGTCATGTGGAACATGACTTGCATGCCACGCTCATGACACTCTCGTGGCCGTTTCTCTAGCTTGATATACACCAATTTGGTATTGAGGTACGTGACTGTATGACTAGCATAAATGACAGGTGGTAATATGAAAATCATGACCTGCATGTCATATACAACATGATTTACATGCCACGCTCATGGCGCGCTGACAGCCGTTTCGCTAGCTTGATATACACCAAATTAGGTATTGACTGACGTGACTGTATGACGAACATAATTGCCAAGTGGTAATACGGAAATCGTGACATATCATGTGCAACATGACTTGCATGGCACGCTCATGACACTCTCGTGACCGTTTCGCTAGCTTGATATGCAACAAACTTCGTATTTAGGGACGTGACTGTATGACGGGCATAAATGACGTTTTAATATGGAAACCATGACATGTCATGCGCAACATGACTTGCATGCCACACTCATGGTACTCCCGTGGTCGTTTCGTTAGCTTGATATACACCAAATATGGTATTCAGCGACGTGATTGTATGACAAGGATAAATGACAAGTGGTAATATGCAAATCATGACATGTCATGTGCAACATGACTTGCATGCCACGCTCATGACACTCTTGTGGCCGTTTCGCCAGCTTGATATACACCAAATTTTAAGGTGAAAACCTTTAATGTCTCATGCTCGCGTCCGCCCGTCCGTCCATCCGTCCGTCCAGCCGTGCCCTGGCACAGTGCCAGGTGGGCGCCGGGGCGCGCAAACGGACGCCGGTCGCGTTGGACTCTACAGCGCTCGCGCTTTGCTTGCGTAACGTCGCATTGCCCAGCGTCTCTAATCATGCAAGGAGGGAGACGCGCGCATCACGTTTCATTCTGACCGACCCCGTCTCAGTGGGCACAGGCGTTCGAGGAACACACTTTGGAATTGACAAATTGTCCGTCAATTTAAACGCTGGAACGCGGATGGCGTCTGCACGATGCGCAGAGCGCGAGAATACGAACGCATGCGAAATGGAGGCAGATTGGTCTCGCGTCTCGCTGTGATTTGAGGTAAAAAATTAAGCGAACATAAGTGGCAGGTGGTAACATGTAAATCTTGGCATGCATGTCATCTACAATGCCACTTACGTGCCACGCTCGTGGTGCGCTTGCGTCCAATTCGCAAGATTGATATACACCAAAATTTGTATTTCGCGACGTGACTGTTTGACGAACACAAATGACAGGTCCTATCATGTAAATAATGACCTGCATATTATGTACAGCATGATTTGCTCCTTGCTGGCTGCTTCGCATCACATCGATTCCCACGGTGCGTGGGATCTGCCGGTTTTTTCAACCAAGAAACTCGCTAGCAGACGCTGCCTGCGTCGGCGTCGCGAGGCGAGAGAGGGGGGGAGCGTAGGAGAGGAGAGAGAGGGGGGTGACACGCATGCGCAGTGGAAGTTGAACGCCGTGGGCAGGGATGCGTAGAGGAGAGAGGGGGGGACGCGCATGCGCAGTGGGAGTGTAGACGCCGCGGGCAGGGATGCCTAGAGGAGAGAGGGGGGGAGTGTAAGAGGGGAGAGGGGGAAGGGAGGCGCATGCGCAGTGAGCGTGTGGTTGCCGCGGGGAGGGATGCCTAGAGGAGAGAAAGGGGGAAGAGGAGGTCTTTTATTTTTTTTAAATGTTTGCGCATGCGCAATAAGGGTGGGCACGCGGCACACCACCACCACCACCACCGGATTGAGCTTCGCCATAAGATGCTTCACATCTAAAAAAAAGTGACAGGTGCGTTATTGACATTTCCATAGTATTGTGTGAATCTGAGAAACAGTTTTCAATGCGAAGCATTTCTTAGCGAACTTCGGCGATATTGAGCGTATCTATCTATCTATCTATATATCTATCTATCTATCTATCTATCTATCTAGCCGCCTACGACTTTGTGCTCTACTGGCCGTATCGTTAATGGGATTTATACCAACATTTTTATGACAGAACATGACTGCATGACTAACCTGAATGACTTGTCATATCATGAAAATCAGGATTAACTTGTCATGAAAAGTATGACTTACATGCCATGGGCATAGTGCTCCTGAGGCCGTTTTCTTAAATTGATATATCCAAAAATGGGCACGATGACACATTTCCGGATGACCAACATAAATGACAGGTGGTAATATGAAAATCAGGACCTGCATGTCGTACACAACATGATTTACATGCCAAGCTCATGGTGCTCTGACGGCCGTTCCGCTAGCTTAATAAACACCACATTTGGTATTGTGTGACGTGACCGTATGACGAACATAAATGCCCAGTGGTCATGTGGAAATCATGACATGTCATGTGCAACGTGACTTTCATGTTACGCTCATGACACTCTTGTGGCCATTTCGCTAGCTTGATATACACCAAATCTCGTATTTGGTGACGTGACTGTATGACGAGCATAAATGACAAGTGGTAATATGGAAATCAGGACATGTCATGTGCAACATGACTTGCATGCCACACTCACGACACTCTCGGGGCCGTTTCGCTAGCTTGATATACACCAAATTTGGTATTGAGTGACGTGACTGTATGGCGAGCATAAATAACAAGTGGTAATATGGAAATCATGACATGTCATGTGCAACATGACTTGCATGCCACGCTCATGGTACTCCCGTGGCCGTTTCGCTAGCTTGATATACACCAAATATGGTATTCAGCGACGTGATTGTATGACGAGCATCAATGACAAGTGGTAATATGAAAATCGTGACATGTCATGTGCAACATGACTTGCATGCCACGCTCATGACACTCTCGTGGCCGTTTCTCTAGCTTGATGTACAGCAAATTTTTAAGGCGAAAGCCTTTAATGTCTCATGCTCACGTCCGTCCGTTCGTCCGTCTGTCCGGCCCTCCAGCCGTGCCCTGGCAGGGTTCCAAGTGGGTGCCGGGGCGCGCAAATGGACGCCGGTCGCATTGGACTGTACAGCGCTCGCGTTTTGCTTTTGTAGCGTCGCTGTGCCCAGCGTCTCTAATCATGCAAGGAGGGAGACGCGCGCATCACGTACCATTCTGACCGACCCCGTCTCAGTGGGCACTGGCGTTCGAGGAACATACTTTTGAATTTACAAAGTATCCGTCAATTTAAACGCTGGAACGCGGATGGCGTCTGCACAATGCGAAAAGCGCGGGAATACGAACGCATGCGAAACGGAGGCAGATTAAGTCTCGGGTCTGGCTGCGATTCGCGGTAAAAAATTTAAAAATGAAAACACGCACACATTCCGTTTGTGTGCCATCCCGCTAAAAGTTTAAAAAAAGAAAGACATGGCATAGTCAGTCGAATGGCCACAAGCTTTCGCCGAACACACTTTGGAATGCACAAAGTGTCCTTCAGTTTTATGTACACCATAATTTCCTCCTTGCTGGCTGCTCCGCATTACATCGATTCCCACAGTGCGTGGGATCTCCCGGCTTTTTCAACCAAGAAACTCGCTAGCAGACGCTGCCTGCGTCGGCGTCGCGAGGCGAGAGAGGGGGGAGCGTAGGAGAGGGGAAGACGCGCATGCGCAGTGGGGACGTGGACGCCGCCGGCAGGGGATGCCTTGAGGAGAGAGGGGGGGAGCGTAATAGGGGAGGAAGGGGGGGAGTGTAGGAGGGGAGAGAGGGGAGGGGACGCGCATGCGCATTGAGGGTGTGGCCTCCGCGGGGAGGGATGCCTAGAGGAGAGAGAGGTGGAGAGGAGGTTTTTTATTTTTATTTTTTAATGGGTTGGCGCATGCGCAGTGGGGGTGTGGACGGACGGACGGACGGACGGACGGACGCCGGACGGACACCGGACGGATGGACACCGGACGGACGTGAGCATGAGACATTAAAGGCTTTCGCCTTAAAAAAGTGAAGGCAGGCCTAGTGGTGTCTCAGAATATACTGCAATGGGCAGGAATCATTAGACTGCTGTTCTGCAGAGAAGATAAGGTGTTTAACGGTTTCTATAGAGTAACTGATTTCGTTGTGCGCGTCGGGAGAGATTGTCATCAGCATTCTGCAGGCCCCGAGGAGACGATAGTTATATATTGTATGGAATGCACTGTAAAGTGTGTGAAGTTCTTTCATTGAAAGCGGAAGTCTGGTGAAGAACATCCCAAGGGTGCACGTTCGCCCCTTAGATCGCCGACAATCTAGCATGATAGGCGACTACAATGGTTGGCGTAAACATGGCATATATTATGTGGAATAAAATTGGAGATTCAAACATGCAGTGGAAAAATTTGCAATACGCGTCTAAAGAAACGCCAAGCATTATCCGAAGTTGTATAAAATTCTAAAGCCGATCAACCAAGATTTGAGCCAACGTACGTAACTTCAGGGGAATTGCGTAAATGCTGGAGTCGTTCGCGCGAAAAGGTTAAAGTAGTGCAATACCAGATGCGTGCATGTGGCCTCTGGATTCCGTGAAAATAATTGGTAGGGCCGCAACATAAACATTGGCACGAATTACAAGCGAAGCTGTAGTAGCATATAAGTTGCAACCAGCCTGCACAGAGCGCTCTTTGCCTCTGTTGTCTCGTCCCTTTCTAAACCTCCTTACGCTGTTAACATTTGGAAATGAATAGCACATTTAGATACGAAATATCCTACTAAAAGAAACGCTCCGGTACAACTTTTATGAAAACGACAATACTCCGCTTAAATGTTTTCTTGCTCGAGTGTGAGCTGATATAGCCAACTCGCTGTGTGGTATTGGCGTCCTCGGTAAGGATCAATTGCTTGCAACGAGTACGAGGAATGCCTATGGAGTTTAACATTCCAGATGCTACCAACCTAAGTTCATTGTTGACGTCAATGAGAGGGGGCAAAAACATGACTAGTTTAACTTGCTCAGAGTGAAATAAGGAAGCCCCATGAGAATAAAACAAATAAATATAAAATCTATTCATCATTTCATATTTCTATTGTTTCAGCCACTCACAAAGTTCTCTGACCTATACATAGCGCGAAAAGAGTCCGTGATAACTGGCGTTATGAGTACATGGGGCTGTTCCCATATTAACATTGATCGTTGGTTTATGGCGTTTAACGTTCACGTGAAACCTCGTGCAACAACCCGACACCTTTGTAAATACCTGCAAAGGCGGCACTTGAGTGCAGGCGCCTCCTGCGGAATGCTTCGTTGATTTTCCTTCTTTAACCTTACCTATTTCGCCACCTAGGCATTCTTCTAGATGGCATTGCTTTGCCGCACACTCAGCACGCAACTTTCATGACACGTGAGGCAGTGGCGTAGCCAGGGATGGCACACCGGGCCCGTGCCCCCCCCCCCCCCCTCCCTGAGATTTTTGTTCGCTATGGCATACATGGCGAAAAATGACCGATTCAAAGAGGTGCCCCCCCCCCCAACCCCCCGAAAAAAATTTCTGACTACGCCCTTGACGTGAAGGTGTTCTCCATCTAATGGGACAACCTCCTCTGTCACTCACTCCTCTCGCGAAGAAACAGACAGGCTATTCCTGACTCGGCGCATGTTTCATGTATACTGAAATATCTTCACTTTTTAAATGCGAATCATTTTTAGCGAACTTCGGCGACTTTAAGCGTATCTATCTATCTATCTATCTATCTATCTATCTATCTATCTATCTATCTATCTATCTATCTATCTATCTATCTATCTATCTATCTATCTATCTATCTATCTATCTATCTATCTATCTAGCCGCCTACGATTTTGTGCTCTCCCGGCCGTATCGTTAATGGGATTTATACCAAATTTGGTATGGCAAAACATGACTCTATGACGAACGTAAATGGCTGGTCATATCATGAAAATCATGAATAACTTGTCATGAAAAGTATGATTCACATGCCACGCTCATGGAGCGCTCGCGGCCGTTTCGTTAGCTTGATATTCACCAAATTTGGGATTGAGTGACGTGACTGCATGACGAACGTAAATGACAGGTGGTAATATGCAAATAAAGACTTGTCATGTGCGACATGACTTGCATGCCACGCTCATGGCGCCCTCGCGGCCGTTTCGTTAGCTTGATGTACACCAAACTTGGTATTGAGTGATGTGACTGTATGACGAACATGAATGACAAGTGGTAATATGAAAATCATGACTTGTCATGTGCGACATGACTTGCATGCCACGCTCATGGCGTGCTCGCGGCCGTTTCGTTAGCTTGAGATACACCAAATTTGGTATTGAGTGACATGACTGTACAACGAACATAAGTGGCATGTGGTAACATGAAAATCTTGGCATGCGTGTCATCTACAACGTCATTTACATGCCACGCTCATGGTGCGCTTGCGTCCAGTTCGCTAGCTTGATATACACCAAAATTGATATTGCGCGACGTGACTGTATGACGAACATAAATGAGAGGTCCTAACACGTCAAACATGACATGCAAATCATGTAAAGCAGGATTTGCTTCTTCCTGGCTGCTTCGCATTACATCGATTCCCACAGTGCGTGGGATCTGCCGGCTTTTTTGAGGATGTCTTCCTTATCACAATTGATGCCGACATGTCCAATGCGCATTCACTGAGAAAAATACAGAGGTACGCGTTTTTCTGCAAATAAAGCGCTTGTTAGTGGCGCTCTGTCCCGCATCCTTTCTCGTGATTGTTCTCTCGCGCCTTAAAACAAACATGTCTGTCCCTTTAAAAATGACCTACGTGAGATAATGCCAAGCACACGCCTAATAGTGTCATGAGAGGCGTTTAATAATGAAAACTGAGAGACAATGATGCCAAGGGAATGTATAGGGGATGTTCTTAGAAGTAATTGTAATGTAAATGTGAAGAAAGAAAAGTGGACGAAAAGATAACTTGCCACCGGCAGGGACCGGTGGCCAGTTATCTTTTAGTTCACTTTTCTGTTCTCACATTTACATTACAATTATTCCTAATAACCTCCCCTCTACTTCCCTCGGCATCATTGTCTGTTAGTTTTCATTAATATTGTGTCTAACAAAGAAAACGAGCCCTTAAATTTACATTTCTTTCCATGAGAGGCATTTGACTCTTACAGGTTTGGGTAGAGGATGTGCGTGCTGCTGTGGTCCCGCTCGACGGAGACGATCTTCACCTCGAGTGGGCAGTCGGGCAGCGTGAGCAGCCGGTTGGGAGTCAGCAGGCTGCAGCTCGGCTCGTGAACCCGCGAGTACGAGAAGCACGTCCCTCCACGCGGCAACACTGCGGTGGAACGAGAAAGGGCGAGAACATGACGTCACACTCGATCGGCAACTCCTAGTCATAGAGTTTCCCTACAATATTTACTGAAGCAAATACTGGCGCTGCGATCGTTCAGCCCCAATGGGAAGGGTCGATAGAACATGTATCTGCGAAAAAGAAAATGCCCCACAAGAGAGGGTAATCCTTGTTCGGCGTTTTTGTTATCATTGGCTTTACTCAACAGTAGAAAATAACAAAACATGGACGTCTCTCCACCTATGCGGGTGACATCGTCAGGGAGTGCCACTAGCATAGGTGGCGAAACATGTATGTTTTGTTATTTTTTTACTGTCGAGCAAAGCCAGTGATACAAAAAATGTAAAATATGGATTTGCTAAGTCATTGCGCTTGCGGCTACGAACGCACTTGTGATGTTGTTTATTGTTGCGTTTTGGCATTTGTTGCGGATTGAAGAATGATTCGTTTTGAACCCCGTGACCTGGTTTGAATTTGTCAGCCTAATGGGGTCAACGTGGTGAAATGGGACCGTTGAACTTTTGCTGAACTTCGCGTTTGCGACAAAGCGGCTGCATGCCACGCGTAGCCGAAAGAAGGAAGCTTATGCAAATCCATGCATTGTAGCTCCCATATACACCGGTACCAGAAGGCGGGGGGGTGCGGTAAAACATGCTCCTCCTCCCATTCCCCTCATGAAGAACACTGCGCGAGGCTATAGATTCCTGATGGCTGATTAAAAAAAAATCCACGCATCTCCACTAAGTGAATGATGACGAGTGGGCGAAGCTAGGTACCAAGGTCCATAATGTCCACGTTGAAGTCGCCGATTAGTATAAAGGGTTTGAGCTTGTAAGTGTTTTATATTGTTCTGTCACAATTATGATTGATATTAGTGTATTATTAAACCTTTTTTTGTGTCTCATATCCACGAATCTCCCTGTGACGGACACGGACGTGGACGGACAAGCTTCGACCCTGAGGTGCTTCACTCCTAAAAAAGATCCTGTGGTAATGTTCTTGTGTAGGCCCTGGTGTACACTTCTAAATCCAGCGCTAAACCCTACGCTAATATCGTTCTTGCGTAGGTCTTGGTGCAGTTTTAAATCCTGCTCTTAACGCAGCTCCGCTACCGTGGAACCCGAGGAAGTGCATAGCAAGGGGCAACCCAGCGATTCCATCGGCAATCGCGCGCTTGCCGAGGCGGTGGCGCCCTCTCTTGCGAGGTGTGGGTATCGGCCAGATGTTTCAGAGGCGTTTGTCGCGATTTCAGGTAAACTTTAGCGATTAAATCGTGGTTACTTCTGCAGTTTGCATTCTTTCAGACCTTGTTAACTTAATTTTGCAGGGATTTCGAGCATTGCTACCCTTGTTCTGGGGCTGTATTCACGACTGCGTGACCATAGGACATGAGACGGTGGATGGATGACACGCGGGTACCCTTAGAAAAATCTTCGTCTGAAAAAAACAGACGTTGCTCACCGTCCATCTTGTCTCCCCCCATCTTGCTGGATGACACACTTCTCCCCGTCGTGGTCCAGCAGTTCGGCCAGCGGGTCCATCTCGGGAGGACGCAGCTCCTCAAAGTCCGGGTCCTCCTCCTCTTCCTCCTCTCCTTCGGAAGCGAGGGCGTCCTGTGACGTAGCCTCGGCCATCTTCTTCTTTTTCCTCTTACTCCCTCCCCGGTGCTGCTTGGCGAGGGCGCTCCTGCACGAAGAACGTCAGGGACAGGGTTGAACTACGTAAGCGGCACAGACCCGACTGCGGCTGTAAAAGCACAGCCTCTACGAAGAACGTCAAAGTTATCTACCTCTGGGGTTTCGCGTCCCAAAGCCACGATATGATTATGAGGGACGCCTTAGTGGAGGGCTCCGGAAGTTACGACCATGTGGTGTTCTTTAACATGCACTGACATCGCACAGTGTGGGCGTCTACCATTTCCCGAAATGCGACCGCCGTGGCTGCGATCAAACTCGCGACCTTCGGGTCGGCAGCCGAGCACCGTAACCACTGATCCACCGTGGCGGGCCGTCAGAGAAAGTCGAACTGCGTGACCAGTGAGTGGACATTGCCACACATTCAAGAAGGGATAGGGTTTGGGCGTGTCGGTCGGCAATCGCTAAGCAGGATACATAGCGCCGAAAGGAATAGAGGACAAAAAAGCGGCGGGGACGAGCGCTCATCCCGTCATCTTGAGCTGCGTTCGTTTATACGCTATTTCCTTTGCTTAGGGGCACATTCACCTGACTGCGGATGAGTGAGCACCTCTCAGATCAAGGTTCTTGCTATAATTCTTTGGTTGCACACACATTGGGTAAGACATCACAGTCGACTATACCAATACATATTTGAAATGTTTCGAGCACCCATTTTCCCACTTAATACATAGGCATATTACACGAACAGAGGACGCGCTAAGCCTACAAAAATAAGAAACAAAACCAATACAGAACAAGAAATACAAAACAAGAACAAGCTGTCGGCGTGCACGCACGTTAATGTTCATGTAACAATAATTGTTGGTGTTTAACGTCCCAAAGCCACAATATGATTATGTGGAACGCCGTAGTGGAGCGCTCCGGAAAATTTTAAGCACTTGGGGTCTTTTAACGTGCGTTAATGTCCATGTAGCTGTCCACCGAAGGAATACTACGCGCAAAATGCACGAATGCCTTTTTTTTTCTTGAGCGGCCCCTTCATCGCGCATAGAGTACATACAGGTTTATTCACGAACACCAACAATGCCTTGTATAGAAGCTATATCCGGAAAGGTGGTTATAGTCCTTCAAGATCCGAGGGATGGGTGAACAGTAGCATGTTTTAGTGGGACATGTGTTAACGCCAAAATTTATGACGATTGTCGAGGCACAGACATATAGGAGTGGGCGGGAATAGCAGATCACGCCGGACCTGTGGGATATCGCAACGAATTTTGTGTGGAACAAGTATGATAGCCACAACAATAATGTTGTGGTAATCGCATTAACAGAGTGCTCCGAGAACAGGCATGAAGAGTTCACAAAAAAGCAATTGGTTTTAAAATGGGTTGTAGGTATGTTCATGAGTAAGATCATGTTTTGTCATTCAGTTAGGGACTGGCTCATGCTAGAGAGATGGAAAATTCATGTCAGATAACACACGGCTAAACCAGTTACGAAATATCGCGTTAACTCACACCGTGAGTGGCCCAATTTACCTTGTTTCTTTCTATACAACTTTGCTTAAACAAGAACAAGCAATCACTAACTTACAGGCAGGCTCAAATTTAGCGCTTATGGCCAGTACGTACATAAATGTTCTAAGGTTGTATTGACCGTAATGTTACGTCTCTACGCGATAATGCATTCAGATGATACATGTGCCACCTGCTCACTAAAGAAGTTCATATAGCGGGACATTATTCTCTTCTTTTACGACGCGTCATATTGGACTGTCATGGTGTTAATAAAGTAGTATGTTTTATGTTCTACGTACTTGTTATGTATTTATGTTCTGCGTATTCTATGTATCTATGTTCCATGTTCGATGAATCTTAGAGCTAAGGAGTACCCGGCGCTTTAATCGAGCGGCAAGCATCTCATATATGTCCATATATATATATATATATATAAAAGGAAGCCCCTACAGAGTGTTGAGCTCCACCCAAGCACCGATCAGCGCACCCAGACTGGCGACTTTCCCCGCATTATTACGGGTTTATAATATAAATTAAAAAAAAAGCTCCTTAATTACCACGTGAAGCAGGCACAATCACTGACTGTCCACCCTCCTAAAGCCGCAACCGGTAACGACAAAGGGGGTAAAAGCAGGCCAGAACTGCACAAACCCTTCGTAAAGAAAAAAAACTGCCCGAAAGTTGACGCAGTTACCGAACTTCTCCCTCTTAATTGCGACGTTGAAACGAAACTATAAAGGTCGTCAGCAGAACTTTCAGAGTTCTGACAGCAGCTGCGACCACATCCCCGCGTCACGGGCGAGCAATGCGGTGAAAACAGCTTCGCAGACCACAGAGCCCTTTCTAGTTTCCCTCCCTTTCCCTCTTCCCGCTTAAGCCCCCCTCCCCCCACCACACACACTTCAGAGACGCACTAACATATTGTAGCACTGAAGCACATTGACACAAAAAAGAAACAAGAAAAGGGGACAGGCGCTATCTCGTCTTTTTGTGTATCTTCTTGCGAATGTGCGTCAGCGCTATAATATGTCAGCAAACATGAGCTTGCCCAGCAACACATTTTTTCGCACACGTACAACAAACTAGCGAAGAAAAATTAAAGCGAACTGCCGGAACCTGACCGAGGCTCCCGCCAGACTGGCAGCGACATCCCACAGCTTGTCTTTTTTTTTTTCTGTCGCAATAAAGCGACGTCAGAGGCAAGGCAATGACCCGCTGCCGTGCTCGTTGCCGGCTCTTCAAAAACGCGGTCCCATTATGAAGCACTTTATGAAGCATAACGGGTGATAATGGAATGAACCGCACTTTCACTATTCGCGTGGCAGCGCTGAAGAAGAAAAACAGAAAAGAGAATATAAGAGTGTATTTTGTAAGAGTATATCTTGTTGTTTCTCCAATAAAAATTCTCAGTTGAAAGTCAGCGCTCGTGCTGTGTCCACCCTTTTCTCAGTCCTCGTTATTTTGCGTTCTTTTCCCTCTACCAGCTATGAAGAAAAGAGAAAAAAAAGGAATACGCGAGCTTTTATTTTTATTTTTTTCCAAAAGCGAGGAGAACTCACAGCCCTGAAACTTTCATATCTGACAAAGGCGAAAACAAAATGGCGACAGAGATGATCTCCATCTCAAGATGGCTGTCGACGCCAATGCATGCGAGCAACGTATGCGCGCGAGTAGGTACACGATATGATGCGATGAGTATGTGCACCTCACTAGACATTTTATAGGTATGTATGTATGTATGTATGTATGTATGTATGTATGTATGTATGTATGTATGTATGTATGTATGTATGTATGTATGTATGTATGTATGTATGTATGTATGTATGTATGTATGTATGTATGTATGTATGCATGTATTGTATCTATCTATCTATCTATCTATCTTAAATTTATAGAAAAAAATTAAAATGTGCGCGCGTGAATGTGTGAATATTCACTTCAGAGATCTAGCAGAACAGTATTATACAATCCGCCAATTGGCATCATCCACTTTCGAAAGCATTACGCAATGTCTATTAAAAGCCAGATATCTAGATCTGCGTTAAATTATTTTTAGCTTGCGTCATTTATAAAACACAAATCAAAGTTTTAGCACTTATTTTATCGGTAATCGTTTTCTGGGATTACATGCTCTGTCTTTTAATAAAGAGCTGCGTGAAAAATATACGCCAGGCCTGCGAGGAACGCGCCGCACAGTCACAGCGCAAGCTGGAAGAGCGCTATTTCTAAAAGCTGTTGCAAATTCATTTAGGGCTACTAATACAAGTACGCTTGCAAGGTACCCACTACTCCATTAATTGATTCGGTGGCTGATGAGGACGAAGAATTATGGCTGAGCCCTTTGTAATGGGTTAGAAGCATTCAACGACCCCCCTCGTAATGCAGTTCATATTGTGTGACGCCTGGTTGTTATTTTACTCTTCTGCCACGTTATATTGCGCATGTTAACGCGGTTTCTTCCTAACATAACGTTTGTATAGGGTTATTGTGCGCAGGAGCTTCGAGCACAGGTATGGCTCAGTGGTAGAATACTGCGCTGGCACGGAGCGGACCCAGGCTCAGACCCCGTTCTGTCCTGGATATTTTAGATGTGAAGCATCTTATGGCGAAGCTTAATCCGGTGGTGGTGGTGGTGGTGGTGGTGTGCCGCGTGACCACCCTTACTGCGCATGCGCAAACAGTTAAACAAAATAAAAATAAAAAAACCTCCTCTCCCCCCTCTCTCTCCTCTAGGCATCCCTCCCCACGGCAACCACACCCACACTGCGCATGCGCCTCCCTTCCTCTCTCTCCCTCTTACACTCCCCCCCCTCTCTCCATCCCTGCCCGCGGCGTCTAACTCCCCCCCTGCGCATGCGCGTCCCCTCTCTCTCTCCTTTCCTACGCTCCCCCCTCTCTCCTCTACGCATCCCTGCCCACGGCGTTCACACTCCCCACTGCGCATGCGTGTCACCCCCTCTTTCTCCTCTCCTACGCTCCTCCCTCTCTCGCCTCGCGACGCCGACGCAGGCAGCGTCTGCTAGCGAGTTTCTTGGTTGAAAAAACCGACTGCTCGCGCTGCACAACCGTTCACTGGCCATCCCGTATATATAGCAATGGATCTTGACCTCCAATGTGGTGCCGGTGGGAGATTTCTCCTGTGCGTTGTTGAACAATAAAAATTCGCAGCGTGCGCGTTGACTAAAAGCGGAGTGCGGGTCTCTGTGTCCAGTCGGAGTCTTCTGTCTCTCATTGCCCATTAGCAGCGATTGGCATGTTCTAGTAGGAAAAACTGCTCCATCACTGCCTGCTTTGCGCCTCCCCAGTTTTCTCTCCTGCGCAACGCTGCGATGAGCGCCAGCGTCAACGCCGCCGCCAGTGTAAGCGTTAGCGCCCGCTGCTTCACATCTACACATGGTTCCCTTTAGCGGGAGATGGTGTAATTTTTTTTTCTTATTTCGTTTTTTTTTTCTTATTTCGTGCGATAGCGGTTATGGACACCGGCGGCTGCGGAGAACTGCGGCACCCTTGTTGTGACCTCATAACAGCTTTCGATGTAAAACGACCTGTAACGAGCGATTGGTTGAACTTAGTCCAAGATCATGTTTATTGTCGCTTTCTTATTCGATATTTCAAACTAAACTATCACTGGCGATAGTTACTGCTATCGAACAATTTCGCACCAGTGTCATCTAATTTCATTGTTTGCCCGAGTTTTCCTTGCAGCGAAACTCTTTACGCCAGCAACGCGGAATGAAAGAGAAAAAGCGCACGGAGCCACTGGCTCGCGTCGGCTCCCACATTCCAAAGAAGTGGCTTTCCTGTTTAACGTCGTTTGGTCAGTGGGAAAGATGGCGGATCTACGCGCAAAACTGCTGACAGTAGGGCATATAGTTTTATAATAATACGCTAGATGGAAATCTGGCGCTAGCATCTATGGACGATTCCATAGAGTTTTCTATAAATACACTAGAGGGAACTCTGGCGCTAGTGTCTATGGGAGCTGCAACACATAGCGCTCCTGCCTGCAAGGGAATGATGGGTAGCACACGGATTTGTCTAAACTTCGTTCTTTCGGCTGCGTTAGGCTCCGTGTAACCTGCATCCGCTTTGTCGCAAGGCGAAGTTAAGCAAACGTTCACCAGCTCCACTTCACCACCTCGACATTTTTAGGTTCACTAATTCAAATTAGCTCAGGAAGTTCACAGCGCTCCATTCTTTTATACGAAACAAACACCAAAGTACAACAATAAACAAAGCCGCAAGCACGAACGATAGGCAGATCCGTGTATTACCCATAATTCTCATGGCGATTGAACGATCGCAGCGCCAAAGTTCCCTCTGATTAAATGTAGGAAACTCCATGCACCAAACCAAGGAACCAGCTTGGAAATGCACCGAGCCCGACTACCATAGGCGTGCGCAGGATTTGCCGTCTGGGGGCGCCAAGTCTCACCGTAGCCCCCCCCCCCTCCCCCCACCCCTCCCCCCCTCCCCGTTTGTTTGTCGAGACCATAAAAAAAAAAAGAAACCATAACAAGTCCCACCACGGATGCAAAAATGACAATGAAGTGATGGGGTGTTTCTCACAACGGCCTCCAATAGGCCCCGCCTTTACGGGGGTAAAAGTAGTAAGTATATTCTCTGAATTCACCATCAAGGGTCATCGGTCGTCACTATTGTCAAAAATCATGCATAGCCATAACCCTGCGGATTAAAAATGGCGTTAAAGGTACGCGTGAGTAATGTATGGGGTGGAATCGGCGCCCCTTCAGATCATTAGAGGAAGCCCCCCCCCCCCCCTGCCCCCTCGCGCTCACGCCTATGCCCGCTAGGCCTGATCTACCTCCTGCCCCACCCATTAAACGCAAGTTGAGCCAAGTACCGGGTGCGTGTACGTGTGTGTACATCAAAGCTTGAGGAATGCGCCTTCCTTTCGCAATATCAGCTTGCCGAGGCCAATTGCGAAATACGGTCGAGGCCTCGCGCAACTGGTGCGACTTCGAGCTTGCGTACAGCTCGTCACTCGGTCTTGCAACACGTCAGGGATCGACTTACCTTCGACCAAACGACTATATTATCTCAATACGTCACCTAGTGACGTAATCTCTTTGTTGCGCGACATTTAGTAGGATTCGTGTTCGTGCCGACGCCGCATTTATTTTTTTTTACTAGGGACTCATATAATGCTTTCGAATGCATAATTCGGGGTTATTAGGGCGAAAGCCTTAAATGCCTCAACGAACGCGAAAAGCGGCCGTCCGCGTCAGCACGAGTGACGCGTAAGCTATCACGTGATGACGACACGCTATGACATCATCATGACGCCACAGATCGCAAAAAATTGCGACGTAAACACGACGTCAATATTGCGTCACGGAATCCTGACGTCACGTGATGGAGCCATCACTTGGCATCGTCGCCTCGTCAAAGGTGGGCCCATCTCGGAGGCCGTGCAAAAGCGAGTGAGACGCAGCGAGCTTCCAATCCCTCATTTAATTAAGGCGAAAGCCTTAGGTGCCTCATCAAGTGCGAAAAACTGACTGCCGTTTTTCCCCTCCCCTGTGCTGGGTAGCAAACCGGATGCTAGTATCTGGTTAACCTCCCGGCCTTCCTCTTCATCTCTCTCTCTCTGACTGCCGTCTCGCGTCGGTAGCGTCTACACGAGTAATGCAAAAAATCATCACGCGATCACGTCACCATATAACATCATCATGACGTCACAACTCGACACAATCTGTGACGTCACTATGACGACATCACGACGTCACAGTGACTTAGCACGATGACGTCATCACATAACATCGTACCTCAGTCAAAAATGCGCCGATCACGGAGGCAGTGCTAAACAAGCTGAGTTGGGTATAGTGGAAAACCACGTTAGGTGCAGGAAGCTTTCGGAGGTAAGCAGGGCAGCATCAATACATCGACTGAAAAGATAAACTTACCGGCGATTACGGTACTCCCTAATGCGAATTCTGGGCGCAGCTTCGTGTTGGGGCAACGACAACTGTGTTTGACGTTTTGGCTATCCGCGGTTGTAGCAGTGTAATAATTCGTTACGTATTGCCGCAGAAACTGCCAGCGCTCGAGCGCTACGCAAACCACTCTGCGCATTCCAGGCGTCGCGAACGGAGCGACACTCCGACAGCCCCGTTGCGACAAAGGTAGCCGGCCCCAGAGCACAATGCCAGCCCTGCATGCGCACGAGCTCCGACCGAGAGGCCAGCGCGCGTGACGGAGGAAGAAAGCGAGCTTAGAAGCCAGTGGCTCGTGCTATCGACAGACTCCGCGCTCGCTCTCTTTCGACCTCGTTCACTCTATATGTTACGCCGCCGAGGCCAGCAAACAACGGCGATGCCGCTGAACGCAGTAACGGGTGCCAAAGAGCTGCGATCTAACAGACATAGGTAGGCAAAAATCACGCCATATCCACGAAGTGAATGATGATGAGTGGGCGAAGCTCGATCGTTTTCATCCATGGCAGAAAGAGAATGCGTGGTCTGGAACGCGCTTATACTTCATGGTCATCAGCGCCATCGTCATCGTTATCACGTGTAGTGGGTACATTCCACTATACTGGAACGCGCTTATACTTATCACGTTATCGCGTTATCACGTGTAGTGGGTACATTCCACTATACTACGTCATCGTCATCTTTATCACGTGGAGTGGGTACATTCCACTACACGTGGCTACCTACCTACCTACCTACCTACTACTACTACTACAACAACTACAGAGAAGGGACAGACCCACACCCTAAGGAGCTTCGCCCTTAAAACTGTGCAGCCCACTCAGACTCACTCATGACATATTTCGCTCTTACGGTTCACTCAGACTCACCAAAATTTTCCTGAGCCGGACTCACTCGGACTCACACTCGCGAAAATTTTCTTCAGCCGAACTCATTCGTACTCAGTCTCACCAAAGTATTACTCACCCGGACTAACTCAGACTCACGGCTCGATCTGAGTCTTAGTGAGTCCGAGTGAGTCGACTCATGAGTCAGTTCGCCGACCTATGCGAACAGAAGATGGCTTTCGCCTCCGAGTCGTCTTAGATGAGTACTTAAGGGACCCTGTGAGTTTTAACTATTGACGGTACTAAACGCATCCTACTATCGTGCAACTGAAAGCTATCCATGTGAACCGAGTTTAAAAACTGAAGGACACTTTGTACATTCCAAAGTGTGTTCGGCGAAAGCGTGTGGCCATTCCACTGACTATGCCATGTCTTTTTTTCTTTTACACTCTGAGTGGGATAGCCCACAAAGCGAATGTGTGCGTGTTTTCTTTTTTAATTTTTTACCGCGAATCGCAGCGAGACGCGAGACTAATCTTCCTCCGTTCGCATGCGTTAGTATTTTCTCGCGCTTTACGCATCGTGAAAACGCCATTCGCATTCCAGCGCTTAAATTGACGAACCCTTTGTAAATTCGAAAGTGTATTCCGTGAACGCCTGTGTCCATTGAGACGGCGCCGGTCAGAATGATTGCAAACGCTGGGCACAGCGACGCTCCGCAAGCAAAGCGCGAGCGCTGTAGAGTCTGACGCAAACGGCGTCCGTTTGCGCATCCCAGCGGCCACCTGGCTCCGTGCCAGAGCTCGGATGGACTGACGGATAGACGGACGGCCATGGACGGACGGACGGACGGACGGACAGAGACAGACGGACGGTCAGACGGACGGACGGACAGACGGATGGACAGAAGGACGGACGGACACCGGACGGACGTGAGCATGAGACATTAAAGGCTTTCGCCTTAAAAACGAGAAGTAACCGATTTCATGTACTCTGTACACGACCATGCAAACCACGTATTCGACCACCAGCTCGTTCACGAATGACGGATTGCAATGGCCAGCACGTTGTTTGAAGGGCGCTGTCATAACATCCTTCTCAGGTATCCTTGCGTGTTCGCGTCGTACTGAATGGGAGAAAAGCGTAGCGTTTGTGTACAAACTATATATACCATGAAATATATTTGAAGGGTCATCTTTCTTTTAACCGAACAAGGACGCTTCCCCGAGAGTCAAATCGAATGTCCTCGAAACCTGACACGTAGAAGCCGTTCCCTGCCTGACAAAGTGGTTCCTGGTGTGAACATCGGCGAAGGAAGCATAACAGAAAGTTTTACAATAGCGTACGCAAAGCTTTGCGTTAGCGTTTCGCGCCTCTGCGCATGCGTCATACGCTAACCTCTTGCGGGCTATCGTTAAGTGACGGAGTTCGCGGGCGACCACAAGGACCGCAAACTTAGCGTTACGCTATTCTAAAGCTTCCTAAGATCAAGGCGAAAGCCTCAGATGCCGCATCAAACGAGCAAATAATGTGATGGTCGGCATCAGGCCCGTAGGCAGGGTAGCCAGGGGGGGGGGGGGGGTGCACTAGGGGCCCGGCCTCCCCCCCCCCCCCCCGCCACCCCCCCGAAATTCAGATGGTGGGGGGTTAAGAAAGGGAAAATAGACAACCACCCGTTTGTCGCACGAAGCCACAAGGAAATCCGTACGGATTTCTCAGAAAGGAAAGCTTCTTAGTTGCCGAAAAATTCGTCCTGGCCCGGGCTTCGAACCCGGGACCAACGCCTTTCCGGGGCGGTCGCTCTACCAATTGAGCTAACCAGGACGCTAGCAATTGGCAGCGTGAGGGCGAATTCATCGACAACTCGAAGCACATGGACACAAGTAATGCAAATGAGTTCTGCGGAATCCCGCAAGGTGGCGGAAGGGTTAAGAAATGGAAAATAGACAACCACCCGTTTGTCGCACGAAGCCGCAAGGAAATCCGTACGGATTTCTCAGAAAGAAAAAGCTTCTTAGTTGCCGAAAAATTCGTTCTGATCCGGGGTTCGAACCACTGCTGTGATTCCGCGGAACTCATTTGCATTAGATGGTGGGGGGTTGTTTTACCGAGAATAAATTTACCGAGGTGTTTTTCAAGGCCTTCAACAAATGCCCCCCCCCCCCCCCGAAAAAAAATTCCCTGGCTACGGGAATTCCTGGCATCCATCGGCGTCAATATCGACGATGCAAAAAATAACCATCACGTGATAAATAAATACACCGAACAAGAAGAAAAAAAAAAGACAGCTTTTGCCTTCGAGTCCTCTTAGGCGAAAGCATAAGGCAGGGGGTCTCAAACACGCGGCCCGCGGGCCGCATGCGGCCCGCGAATCTCTCTCTTGCGGCCCGCGGCCCTCACATGACTGTCTTCGCTCCACAATTTATAAATTTTCCAAATAGGTTTGTTCGTGAGCTACACAGGTCTAAAGCATTGTTTTAGTGAGGCACCCCATGTGGTCACCCTGTCTTGAAGCGTAACCTGTAAACAAAAACGATGTTCCAGAATCGGCATGCAGCTTTTAGTGGTATTGGAGATCGGTATGGATATGCTGATAGAATCTTGCCACGAAATCTCCTTCATAAGTGAGCCGTATATGTGATATGGGAAAGGCTTTCCTTTAAGTGGCTACGTTTGCTGACAATTTGATCGAAATTCCTACCCCCCCCTCTCCGTTCTTACCTTATTCAGTGTGCACCCCCCCCCCCCCCCCCCCCGGCCCATGCGGGACCAAATTGCGTGACTGCGGCCCGCTGGCTGAGGTGAGTTTGAGACCCCTGGCATAAGGGATCCCGTGAGTTTTATTACGCACATTCATATTACAGCGCAAACCAAGAGCATACAACGCAGTGAACATCAAATTTACATAGCGCACCCCTTTATACACGCTAACAATGGCTTAGACGCCCACATAGTTTTTCTTTTATATTCAGCGAAGTTAGAGGAATGTTTCTCGCGAAAAGAGGGTTAAACCACCTCGCTAACTGCGCCACTCTCAGTTTTCAAAAGAGCTAAATCGAGGAGTTCTTGGACCACGTAGGCGGGGACAAGGCTCGTTCACGTATACAAAAACGACCGGCAAGTCCGTGTATATCCTTCGTTCACTTCCGAGGAATCCCATAGTTACAGTAAAATGTTTCGCGGAAGACAACACCCAGCCCGCCGCATAGTGTTTACCATTGCCGCCGGTTTTTCGCGTGTCTCAAAGGCTGCTGCTGCTGGAGGAGCACGTTTGCTTTCATCTGGTCGTAAAAAGTGGTGTCTGTCGAGTGTACTTTGTACGTAAATAAGGTTCCCCCTTGAGTTAGTTGGCGTGTGAGTGGCGGGGTGAGGAGGTTCTTATCCTTTGAAGGCACCGCAAAAAGTAGTACTTAATGGCGAGGAGTTGGGGGACAGAGGGCTGCTAGGGTCTGTTGAAGAAGCGTTCCTGGCACCTTCATAGGAGCGTCGCAGTAAATTCCCTGCTGTGATTTCGCGAACAAGTGCGAGGAGGTATAGAAAAGGTAGGCGGCCGGTGCGTGAGGTAAACGCCTGACGGTCTAACGAAAAAGAGTTTCTGCGCTTCCCGGCACCACTGTGCTCCTGGGCGTTTAAGTGAATTAATACCGCCGCATTTTCCTGCAGCCGCAGCCTCCGTCATGACACCTCGTGCGCTCTTCATCTTCGCTTTAACAGCGCAGCTGTTCTTAGTCGAGGCTTCCATGTCCGGGGGCCGTCGTAGATCGCAGTGGGATTCACCCGCATAAAATGGGGATATCCCACCACGCATATGTGCCACTTCTCCCACCACTCACTCAACACACCACTACGCCCACTATTGCTTCCGCCACTCCTCCCACTTCATTCACCCGCTTCGTTCCCGCTTCATTCTACTTTATTCAACCCACTTCATTCCCTTCATTCAGCCCCACTGCACACCACCAGTTTCGCCGTTTCATCAGTGTCCGCCAAGACGAGCTGGCTCATTTTTTTTTTTTTTTTGGTTAGGGGCGAAGCTCCTAAGAGTGTGGGTCTGTCCCTCCTCTGTAGTTGTCGTAGTAGTAGTAGGTAGGAGATAGCCACGTATAGCGGAATGTACCCACTCCACGTGATAAAGATGACGATGACGCAGTATAGTGGAATGTACCCACTACACGTGATAACGATGAAGTATAAGCGCGTTCCAGTATAGTGGTGTGACGTGCCCGCAAGCGCGGACTGGACACCGGGCCTCTCAAGATATTTACGTCCCTTTCTTTAACACAAGCCTCGGCAAAAAGAAGACCCCCGTGGTAACGAATGCTCATTTCGAAGCGGAGTTCCTGGCAAGAATTCTGTCGGCGGTCCTCGCGGGCCCACCGCGCAAACACCAGGATCGGGTGACGGCTTCTCTTGTGTACGGCCACAGCAGCGGCCAGGCGCCGCGCGCGCCCTTCAGTTTTATGGCGCGGGGGGGCAGCGGGACGCCTTTTGTTGGTCCCATTCATGCGAATCCGCTGTGGCCCCTGAGACGGGCCGGGCCTGACATTCCGTCAGCCTCCGCGGCTCCCTGGCTCATTATCGCGTTTCACGCGGATGACCGACCGCCTGTGGCGTTCAAGGAAGAAGAAGCGGCAACTGCGGAGAATTGTGCGGGGGGACACCGGGTTGGAAGCGTCGAAGTCCGACCTGGACATCTGGTCGTCGGGTGCCGGGGGGAGACTTGGGCGATGGGGGGCGGCCAGAGGCTTTCTTTTCAGCGCAGCGCTCGAAACACTGCGCGTCGACCATTAGAGACGGCGCACTTTGTCCGAATGTTGGAATTCCTGGTCGCCCATAATTCACTCGTCATCGGACAGCTCGCCCGTTTCCCTCTCTAAATTTGGAGCTTGTACATTTTTGCTTGCTCTACTTTGCTTGAGAGAGGGCTTTCCACTGGTGTGGGCTGCGGGGGCAGTCGTCGAGGCTGACACACACTGACCGACAGGGAAATATATCTCGTCGACCATGGCGATTGGTTAGGTGCCACGGAGGTGCCACGGAGAGGTGGAGTCGGGTCCTACGAAAAGGGGCCACGGGGCCACGACCGAGAGGGTGCGATGCGAACGATGATGGGGCGATGCGAACGATGGTGGTGCGATGCGAGCGATGATAGTGCGAGGCGAATCATAATGGTGTGACGAGACAGAGACGGTAGAAGGGTGGAATGAGATAGAGGATGGAATGAGATAGCGATGAGAGTCGATGAGATGAGGGAAGAATGGTAGGGGGGAAGTAGGAAAGATAGCGACGAGAGACGACGAGACGAATGATTGGGAGGTGATGAAAGATGATTAAGATGGAGATGACTGAGGAAGACGACGAAGGAGATGATGATGACGAGACGATGAAGACATAGAAGATGATAGCGACGCTGAGATCGCGATGAAGTGTGCGGCGACGACCGATTCGGCTCCATGCAGCAGCGACTGCGAGAACAACCCCGAGCCCCGACTTGAAGCCAGCTCCGAGGCCTCCGACAACATGGACGTTTCGTGAGACGAACTTCATCTCCTTTATTTAGACGAGCTTTGCGGGAAGGGAGGCGGCGCGTTGAGACATTGCGCGGATTAAGTATAGTTAACGCTGTATCCTCTTTTACTTATGGTGTCGCTGTATTGTAATTATTTTCCTTATGTGTTCTGTATCGCGGGTCGCGAGTGTTGTGCCTTTGTTATTATTTTTGTATAGCCTGTGTTGTGTGCCGTAAACTTGCGTGAGTATGCATTTTTTTTGCGCCAGTAAATAACATGTGTTTGTAGAAGAGGAAAGCTCGTTGCCTCTCTTCCTTCCCGGCCCCAGCACGGATCCTTTTGAGAAGAAAGTTGTTGAGACGCGCAGCCAAGAGGGGGTGAGCGAGTGTAGTAACGGTATATAGTGGCGACGTGGGCGAGAGGTTGATGAAAGGGATTTAGCGGCCTCCCCTCTTTGGCGGCGGGTAACTGGGGACGTCTCAAGTGGTGGCAGCGGTGGGATTTCTGCTGGGGCAACGGTGCGAGATATCACCCTCGTACTAGGGAAGGAGAGGTGGCAAGATGAACGAGCAGGCTACACAGATGACCCACGGAGGGGCACTAGGAATGAACGCGCTAATGTTAGCAAACATGGTTCCGTCATTTACGGGAGACGATACGGGCCCGGATATTCGGGACTTCTTGAATATTTTGGAGCAGGTTGGTCGCATGGGAGGATGGCAGGACAGTCAGCTGATCGGCATAGCACGATGCAAGATGACAGGCAAGGCGCACGATTTCGCATGGTGGGATGATAACGTCGCTGCGGCTAAAACTTTCTCTGAGTTCAAAACTTTGGCCCTCAAGAGATTTGATACAGAGCCACTTATCTTTAAAATGGAAAGGTTTTTGAGCGCGAGGCAGAGGGCAGATGAGGAGGTGCGGTCGTTTGCGAGTCGCTTGCGCATGCTAGGGACTGCCACACTGGTGGGCACCAGCGGTGAGGATACGTTGAAGGCCGAATTACGCCGCGAAATTCTGTCCGAGGAGATCCTGTCTCGATTCCTGGCGGGCCTGCGGGATCCAGTCAGGAGATTTGTTCTCTCTCGAGACCCCAAAACTTTTGACGAGGCCATTGACGTAGCGGTCAAAGAAGAGCTGAATGAGAGGGTGTCGCAGAGCCGCACGTTACCCATCCGATACGTGGAGGAGAACTCAGATGTTTGTGAAATACATAGCCGCCTTGACCGCCTCGAAAAACTCCTAGATGAGAGTTTGAGAGTACGAGATAAAGTGAAAGAGGATGGGCAGGAATTCCCAACGCATCCCGGGCGATGCTATAACTGCGGCGGCTTTGGCCACTTCTGGCGAGTATGCCACCGGTACTGGCAACGAGCGGGGAGCCAGACAGGCGGCAGCCGTATGCGCAAAGGCCGTGACAGTGAGGAAGCGGTGCCAAAATTCGAATCGGTAAACCTGGAAGTGACCCCTCCTGATGACTGCGACGCGCACATGTCAATAGCAGTTGTAAATATTCGCGACGAAACAGGCTCCGTAAAAACGAATCGAAGTTCACCGGGGGCAGATGAGGTTAATGTGATTTCCATGTTTGATGAGGCTGTTCTGCCACTGAGCGAGTGTGTGTTTGCAAAGAAGGCTGGCGTGCCCGGTGCCTCCGAGTGAGACAAACGTTGTCGAGGCTGATGGCTCGGATACAGACGGGTTGGCTGCGGTTCCTACCTTGAAGGTCCCAAGAGACGATGAGGCAATACCAGTAGGAGTGGCAGATTTGAAGTTGAAGGAGGTCCGGTTTTGTGAGGACAAAGTGGTCGGCGTCCCGGTCGACACGTCGGTAGTGCACCAAACGATAACGAGAGTAGATGAGGTTGAAGAATGCCATGATTGCGAAGGGGTGGTTTTTGTACAACCGAAGGGGAACTGCAGCACACTCGACGAATACCGCGCCGAGCTCAGGCAGAGACAACAGCGGCCTCATAAGATAGCTTCGCCCACGCCCCGTTCCACTGCTGAGTTAAGTAAGTGGATGTTCGGGCCCTTCAACGAGGACCCAAAACTCAGAGCCGGGGAGGAGGTGTACATGAGGGTATACGTTGAGCGCTCGGGGATCGGCTAGGGTCATAAGTGTCCGCAATGTTGTTTGCCCTTTTGTATCGTATGGTTTCTTTTCATATATTGCTTTCATTACTTTTGTGTAGACATTGTGCCGAAGTTTTCGCCTCTCGTAGATTTTGTTTTTGCTTTGACTTGTAGACTTGTTTTGTTTTGTAGATTGTGTTTTGAAATGAGGCAGGTAGTTTACTCGATTATTGTGGTCTTGTGTTGCACGCGGTATCTGAAGTTGGCGACTGAGTGAGTTGTACCGCCCGGGCTCGGTTGAGGCCTATTGATGGTGGAGGAGCGTGGAGTCAGTGCATGTGAGGTTGCCGAGATCTCACCGCTTGTCGGAGAGGAGGTGGAAAGGGGACTATTTAGGGAAACGAGAAGGTTTAGAGAGACAAGGTACGTGACTGGCAGCTGTAGCCCAAGTTAGGTAAATGATGTGAGGTGGTCGGTCGAGATACGCCGATGGGCGCTGCTGAACAGGTGATGAGACGAGTAGAGGTAGTGGATGGGCTACGGCGTTTTCCCTACACAAGAGTGTCGTGCCTCGTTAGGAGGCGGGGAGCGCCGCCGCATTGGTAGAGATGTAGCAGCCCTGGTATCGCCGAGAAACGATGAGGGATCTAGCGGAGATGTGGTCAAGGCGTTTCTCCACACGGAAACGTGTCGCGCCTCGTTAGGAGGCAGAGAGCGTCGCGATCGTTGTTGGTGCACAGCGGCCAGTGTCACAGTTATATCGAAATGGAGGTACGCGCATGTCTCGGTCCATTCAGACGCGCGATTGACGATGAAGGTCCCTTTCCCTCACAGACAAGTGCGGTGGAGGTCGGTCAGGAGATCATGCACGAGTGTTCAGTGTTGTCACCCACATGAACCATATTCCTCCGCCATCCTGCCTTTCGTTTAGTTTGAGATGATCGAAAAGACTTTTTTTACTGCATGTGCAGTATGAAAGTGTATTGAGATAGTCTGAGTGTATATCCAAAGTTCGATTGTGCTGAAGGTGGACATTGCGGGTGAAGTGTGTGATGTGCTCGCGGGATAGTGAACATTTCGCCCATCTGACTGAACGTTGCGTCCGTTACCGTACGGCGGATGCGCAATTGTGACTAGTGCGCGGTTTCTCTACGCGTCATCGACGAGTTTCTTCGGCGACACCCGGAGCTCCAGGTGTGTTGTGCGCGGCCGATATGCGAAATCGAACTGTTTCTTGGTGGAATTGATGTGTGAGTTAATGGAAGATCGGTACTTTTCGGCGACACGCTGGGACAGAATCACGAGTGTACTGTATGCGCATGCCTTATTCGTATGACTGCCGCAGTGTCTCAATTTCGCTGCGTCGCCCGAAAGCGCTACGCGCCCGCATTTCTCGTATTTGAATTTCCCCGCTGGGAAAATTCTTCTGTAAGGTGAAGGGATTGTGACGTGCCCGCAAGCGCGGACTGGACACCGGGCCTCTCAAGATATTTACGTCCCTTTCTTTAACACAAGCCTCGGCAAAAAGAAGACCCCCGTGGTAACAAATGCTCATTTCGAAGCGGAGTTCCTGGAAGAATTCTGTCGGCGGTCCTCGCGGGCCCACCGCGCAAACACCAGGATCGGGTGACGGCTTCTCTTGTGTACGGCCACAGCAGCGGCCAGGCGCCGCGCGCGCCCTTCAGTTTTATGGCGCGGGGGGGCAGCGGGACGCCTTTTGTTGGTCCCATTCATGCGACTCCGCTGTGGCCCCTGAGACGGGCCGGGCCTGACATTCCGTCAGCCTCCGCGGCTCCCTGGCTCATTATCGCGTTTCACGCGGATGACCGACCGCCTGTGGCGTTCAAGGAAGAAGAAGCGGCAACTGCGGAGAATTGTGCGGGGGGACACCGGGTTGGAAGCGTCGAAGTCCGACCTGGACATCTGGTCGTCGGGTGCCGGGGGGAGACTTGGGCGATGAGGGCGGCCAGAGGCTTTCTTTTCAGCGCAGCGCTCGAAACACTGCGCGTCGACCATTAGAGACGGCGCACTTTGTCCGAATGTTGGAATTCCTGGTCGCCCATAATTCACTCGTCATCGGACAGCTCGCCCGTTTCCCTCTCTAAATTTGGAGCTTGTACATTTTTGCTTGCTCTACTTTGCTTGAGAGAGGGCTTTCCACTGGTGTGGGCTGCGGGGGCAGTCGTCGAGGCTGACACACACTGACCGACAGGGAAATATATCTCGTCGACCATGGCGATTGGTTAGGTGCCACGGAGGTGCCACGGAGAGGTGGAGTCGGGTCCTACGAAAAGGGGCCACGGGGCCACGACCGAGAGGGTGCGATGCGAACGATGATGGGGCGATGCGAACGATGGTGGTGCGATGCGAGCGATGATAGTGCGAGGCGAATCATAATGGTGTGACGAGACAGAGACGGTAGAAGGGTGGAATGAGATAGAGGATGGAATGAGATAGCGATGAGAGTCGATGAGATGAGGGAAGAATGGTAGGGGGGAAGTAGGAAAGATAGCGACGAGAGACGACGAGACGAATGATTGGGAGGTGATGAAAGATGATTAAGATGGAGATGACTGAGGAAGACGACGAAGGAGATGATGATGACGAGACGATGAAGACATAGAAGATGATAGCGACGCTGAGATCGCGATGAAGTGTGCGGCGACGACCGATTCGGCTCCATGCAGCAGCGACTGCGAGAACAACCCCGAGCCCCGACTTGAAGCCAGCTCCGAGGCCTCCGACAACATGGACGTTTCGTGAGACGAACTTCATCTCCTTTATTTAGACGAGCTTTGCGGGAAGGGAGGCGGCGCGTTGAGACATTGCGCGGATTAAGTATAGTTAACGCTGTATCCTCTTTTACTTATGGTGTCGCTGTATTGTAATTATTTTCCTTATGTGTTCTGTATCGCGGGTCGCGAGTGTTGTGCCTTTGTTATTATTTTTGTATAGCCTGTGTTGTGTGCCGTAAACTTGCGTGAGTATGCATTTTTTTTGCGCCAGTAAATAACATGTGTTTGTAGAAGAGGAAAGCTCGTTGCCTCTCTTCCTTCCCGGCCCCAGCACGGATCCTTTTGAGAAGAAAGTTGTTGAGACGCGCAGCCAAGAGGGGGTGAGCGAGTGTAGTAACGGTATATAGTGGTGACGTGGGCGAGAGGTTGATGAAAGGGATTTAGCGGCCTCCCCTCTTTGGCGGCGGGTAACTGGGGACGTCTCAGTGGAATGTACCCATTGCACGTGATAACGATGACGATGACGCAGTATAGTGGAATGTACCCACTACACGTGATAACGATGAAGTATAAGCGCGTTCCAGTATAGTGGAATGTACCCACTACACGTGATAACGATGACGATGACGCTGATGACCATGAAGTATAAGCGCGTTCCAGACCACACATTCTCTTTCTGCCATGGATGAAAACGATCGAGCTTCGCCCACTCATCATCATTCATTTCGTGGATATGGCGTGATTTTTTTTTCTTACCATACCAAGGTTTCATCATCGACGTTTGACGCTGATTCGACTCCCAGCCACGAAACTTCACACCCTCCATGATGGAGAACCCTGCACACGCCCGTGTCTATTGCTACGGATATAGGTGTGGTTTAACAGACGCCACGGGGGTCAAAAACAATCCGGAGTGTACACCATTATGGATCCTGATTTTGACACGTAAAACCCCAGAAGTTATTTAATCGTTTCTCCTTGTTCCCCCCATTCCACCTGTTTTTAAGCAAAATTCTGATGAGTTGAAGATTTCGGTGGCAGTGGCCGCATAGTTCGCGAAAAAACCCGGCGCCTGCGAGCCTGCGAGTGTAGAGAATACGGTGGCATAGCCAAGGGGTGGCACACTGGGCCCGTGCCGCCCCATTCCCCCCCGCAAATATTTCTGCTACGCAGCCTGTACAGAAATACGGATCTATCTATCTATCTATCTATCTATCTATCTATCTATCTATCTATCTATCTATCTATCTATCTATCTATCTATCTATCTATCTATCTATCTATCTATCTATCTATCTATCTATCTATCTATCTATCTATCTATCTATCTATCTATCTATCTATCTATCTATCTATCTATCTATCAGCCGCGTACGTCATGAAACCCTTACCGACATTAAAACCAGTGTAACATTGGAGCAGCGACGTACATCCCGACAGCAGCGTTCAGGAATATAACTTCCAACTCTAGAAAAGTGACGCTCTTCTGCGAATGTGAAACAAAATGCCGCAAGAGTTCATATAATCTTTAATGATGCCGTCAGAAGCTTTGGTCTGATAACGCGTCGTTTGCTAGAATGAGCGGCCGTCGTTTTCGTTGGTTATTTGAATACTGTAACTACGTAGCTCGATTGATTTTTCACTGTCTCTTCGTTGCGGTAGCAATTATACTGCAGGCACTCGAGGCACATTTTCGCGGTCACAGTCGCCGTCGGTGTCGCAGTCATGTTTCATGTAAAGTCCAAATCGATAACATCGACCTCCGCATTTTATATTGGTGCGAGGGAAAGCTTGCGAAGGCTGACTACGGGCCCGGCTCAAGCAGATATGAAACGCGCTGGTCGTCGCCGTCGGGCGAAGGAGCACGAAGGGGTGCCTATGGAAGGAAGGGGCAGCGTCGCTAGGCCAGATACTGCGAACTTTGATCGAGAGAGCGCGATCGCGCGCTGGTGCGATCGCGCTCCAGACACCAGCAGACTCGATGATACACCAGCAGACTCCAGACACCAGCGGACTCGACACCAGCAGGCTCCAGACACCAGCAGACACCAACAGACACCAGCAGACTCGATGAGCACCAGACAACTGGATGTCCTTGTACTCGATGCGCTCTCACCACTTACTACGCGTTCACGTAAGAGACAGCTAGAAAACCGCTTCGCTAACTGGAGAGACGGTATTCTCTTACGACAGCGTTTTGTAGAGTTGCGCCAGATCGGACCCTAAAGGAGTTGGCTGATAGTTATAATTATAAGATTCGAATTCTGCTATCGCAGTCTGTGCTTCGCCCTTGCGGCGAAAATGTGACTTTTTTTTTGCCTCTATAGACGAATGCATTCACACGCTTTGTTCCTAAGAACAACCTAGCAGTCTTCTACCGTTAATATGCGCGCTTCCACTTCCCAGGAAAACCGTTCATAATGCGAGTGATCCATCATAACGAAACAAACTTAGATGAAAAATCTCAAGCTCATTAAGCTATATGCGTCAGACAAGGGCAAATACCTTTAGCCAGGCCAAAATAGGAATAAATGAAGATCAGAAGTTGATGAGGTCGACCTCTGACCAAATATCTAAGAAGTGAAACGCGCCAGTTACATTAAATGCGTACGCTTTCTAAACGCGTGAGCATTTCTACGTCGACACAACGAGAGGACTGTCCGTCCATCTGTTCCTCTGTCACGTACGACAATCGTCGCATTAAGGAAACCAATGCATCAAACAAAGAATTTACAGGGTACCCCTGCGCATTCGCCTACAACGACTCGAAGACGGAAGCCATCTTTTTCTGCTGAGTCGATGTAATGATACTCAACCGTCCCCGTCCGAAAGCTTTCTCCACCTAACGTGGTTTTTCCCTGTCTCCAGGATCGGAAGCATTGGAAGCTTTATACACCTGCCGTTACTGTGCAGTGCCCCCGAGATGCGGCCCACTTTTGCCCAAGAAACGATATCGCGTGATTACGGGATCACGTGACGTCACGTTATGTGGCGTCATGGCAGCGTCCAGATGACGTCAAAAGGGTGACATCATCATACGATGATGGCTTTTCGCATCATTTGCGTTCACACTGACGGTCACCTTTCGCGTTTTATAATGCATGCAGTAAAACAATCGAGAACAAGACTTCCTGCACGACAAAACTGCCGCCGTGTGAGAGAGACGCATTAAATTAACTTGACGTTCCCAGCGGGCTGAATTTTTAATCAAAGCTCGTATCTTCAGCGCGGCTCACGGAGGAGGTTAAAAAACGAAACCAACACAGGAGTAACTGAAACCTACCGCGCGCTCTCCCATTTCGATCCCGTGCTGGGCTGACAGAATATAAACTCCAATTCAATTTGCCCAATGCTCCCTCCTAACATTTCCCTTGCTAATTGGTTCTGCTACGATCTTTGCTTATGTGGCGAACGTTATTATTGCGATAGCAATTATATGGACACTCTTGCCTGGTTTTCGCCGTCGGCGTCGGCGTCGGCGTCCGCGTCATTTGCCGTATATGTATATGTATATATATAACCGGCCCCGCCCGTCGTTCGTGAGCGTGAAAAGACGCGAGGGGGGGGGGGTCCCTCGAGCGACCTTCGATTTTACGAGCGGGGGGCGCGCGCGTTATCTCCCCTTCTCGGCGGCCGACAGCGGGGGGGGAGGGGGGGGGGGCCTTCGATTTTACGAGCGCGGGCGCGGGCGCGCGCGTTATCACCCCTTCTCGGCTGCCGACAGCGGGGGGCCGGTGTACCCTTCTACGTGCTGCGCTCTCAACGCGAAGAGAATTCTCTTAAACAAGCGTTTTCTAGAGTTGCGTGAGATCGGATCCAAAAAGAGTTAGCTGCCAGCCTCACTTCGTATAACATTACACTTTTTTGCTATCGCATTCATTGCTTCACCCTTGCGGTGAAACTGTGACTTTTTCTTGTGATCACAATTTCTTGTGGGAAAGTATTTAGTATCGCTAGTATATGCGGCGGAGTCAGATGCCATGAAGACATCTGCAGAATGTTTACCTTTAACTAAAGGAAGCCTCGCTAGGTGTAGCCGAAAAAGATGAATTAAAGATAATCTAACCAGCCATGAAGATTGCACCAAGTACTAGCGACAATCTAGGTGGGAGTTCTGTTCCCCTCACTCAAAGCAAGACAAAGAGCAAGCTACAGAATGGCGCCAATTACAGAGCAAAGCATATACGAGCTCTTTTCAATTAAACAGGATCTACCCAGAGCTTTAGCCAGATTCTAAATGCAAGCACACGTGAAACAGAATGGGCCCCCGTAAACTATCTATATACTATGGGGGTGCCTCAATCAGACAGAATCGCTAGAACTTCTCCGGGAGCGGTGACAGGAAACACTACTAAGCCCCAATCTAGAGGACCAAGCCTGGGCGTTTCCAGAAGGTCAGGGAGACTGTCCAAAGGCAAGGTCTTCCGGCCTCAACGTGACCGGTCTGTCCTGGACCAGCAACTAGCGAGACCTCGAAAGTGATTTAACTCACTCACTCACTCACTCACTCACTCACTCACTCACTCACTCACTCACTCAGGATCACTCAAACTCAGATCGAGCCGGGAGTCTGAACGTGAGTGAGTCCGGGTGAGCAATATTTTGGTGAGTATGAGTCCGCGTGAGTTCGGTGGAGATAAAGTTTAGTGAGTCTAAGTCCGAGTGACTACAGTTGAGGAAAATTTTGGTGAGTCCGAGTGAGCCCTTAGCGTTAAATATATTTCTTGAGTGAGTGCCAACCTAAGCTCCCGGCTTTATTTGTATTCCCTCGTTAAGAACCAGAAATAAAAAGTTAACACGTAGCCTCAACGAAATGACATGAAACAAATCTAAATTCCTGAAATTGAATTCTGCAATGAAATTGAGCTGAAATGCATGTGACCTAAGTACCCGAAACCACTTGGAAGGCAACCTTCGTGCGTCAGGCTCAGCGCGGTATAGGAAAGCGTACTACACCGAAGGAAGTAAATCGTTCTAAAAGCAAAATACGTGGCTCAACTCTGTACGAAATGCAAGCGCGTGTACTCACTTTGCTGTCGAAGCTAGAAGTCCGCGCAATTAAAGCAACACAAAACACAATCTCCAGGCACTGCACGGAAGCGGCGCGGCGTACAGCTCTGTGCGGATGTGCCGATACGTAACGGAGGCAGGAACCAACTTCCTCCGTAAATGGCACGCCGGCATCTGTGAGCGGGAACGCGCTTATGAACGTTGGCGACAGCTGTGTCGAAAAAGAATGACAATTAGGCGCGTGTGGGCGATGACGGATGTATTTTTCTGACGCTGTACGGTTGTGATTTAGTAATTATGAGACGCGCTCACGCCGCAGACCATCTGAACACGGCCTCATGATGCCTTGTCGCCGAATGAACACTCGCTGATGTATAAAGGAGCAGCACAGATATGTGGTCGTATGTTGTCCAATTATTCTTGCAAAACGCTTTTCAAATATCAAAATGCAGAAGAAATTTAATTAGCCAAGATAATAGTGCGATGCCGTCATCACTTAAGAAGATGTCAAACGCCGAAATGCCCATTGTATTTTTTCATTTCTTACGAAATAACTTGCCCGACCAACTCGAATAAAGTTGGTAGCGTTTCACAGGCAAAAAAAAAAAAGGATATATACAGTTACAGTAACTGGACGAAGAGAAGTAGTCGACTGCTCACCCGAAGGTCGTGGGATCGAGTACCGCCCGCGGCGGCCGCATTTCGATGGAAACAAAATGCTAGAGGCCCATGTACATCAATGCAGATTAATGAACCAAGGGTTGTGGAAATTTCCGGAGCCCTCCAATACAACGTCCCACATAATCATATCGTGTTCTATCGCGATAGCAATTATATGGACACACTCGGCCAGTTTTGGCCGTCGCCGTCATGTCCCGGATATGTATATGTATTCATATACAAACAAAAGCCACAAAGAAAAATAGAACAAAAATTTTTCGAAGCGTGCCATCGGGATTCGAACCCACGACCGATCGCTCCGCGGAGCGCCGCTTTGAGCAACTCGGCTACGCGCCACCACTTGTCTAGAATGCTAACGGCGAGCTATTTATATACACAATTTAACGCTGGCTGTATACACAGAGCTCGGAGGTGCTTCAGCATGTGGTGTATCACCTGCGAGATTGACAGAAGGGCGCGCTTTAAAGCAACGCTCCTTGATTTTGCTTCAGTTTGAAAACTACCCTTGAGACGCGCACTAAAAATGTGGCCCATTTCTTTAAAAACTGAGAGACTAGCGATGTGGAACGCCGGGTAAACAATGCATCAAACGCCACCACGCGACAAGAGACGCGCGGAGGTGTCACTCCATGCGCCGCAGTTTTCAAGGAAAAAAGATAGCTGCGAGCGTTGGGTTCTAGCGTGCTGCTCAGAAACAAAGCAGTAATAACTGTGACAGTTGCTAGCTAGCGTCTCTCCTGCGTATACCTGTGCGTTATTTTCGAGCATCCTTCCTTGTGTTTGAGCAGCGCGCTGCAAGTATCGAACTGCTTGCTGTTCTTCGCGTGACATTGATTTGTTGCTATTGCATTCATTGCTACGCCATCGCGGCCAAAATGTGACTTTTTCGGACGTAAAACTCCAACAGTTGTTATGCATAAACAGAAAGGTTAATTGCAGCATGTCATGTTTCGAAAAAGGTCTCGAAAGAAAAGAAAATTACTGATGCGTGAAGTTCATCAAGCCGCACTTTGCTGCGAAAAATTGATATATCGCATTTTTCTGTAAGCCGCATCTATTACGAGGCATTTAAAGCAAACGTAATGTCGCTTAACGCAATGCCCGATGGTTGCGGCGTCCCTTCTTACATTGCAAATTTCCGTAAGCAGTCGGATATTCCCGAGCATTCTCCACAAAATTCCTACGGAAATTCCAAGGAATATGAAATCTGCAGAAATTAAGCATATACGGAACTAACAATTAAAACTGTTGAGATGCTTCATTTTTTTACCAGCTTACAGCACAACAGGGGACGAGGACGAAGATAAAAGAAGGTGACAACATGAGCGCTGACTCTCAACTAATGTTTATGAAAAGAAATGGCCCGATTAAATTCAAAGGCCAACCGAGTTTCAACGGAGCGACTGCGCGTGTGCGGCTGAGTCATACAAGGGACGTCACAATTCCAGAACACGTAGATCACACACGTGTGTCACGAAGCAAACACGCAAAGAAACCTATTTCCGCGTTAGTTAAGAAGACAAGCTGCAATTAAGAAACTGCACCTCCTTTTCGCTAAGCGAAACAGCTGGATGGCTTATGAACATCTCCCATTCTCTGTTAATGAATATAGCCCGCATTATTTCCCTCGTGTTCTGATGCTTATGCCGGAACAAGCAATGTGTTTCCCTCGCCATTAGTTCAGAACCGCAATCTTTGCATTGTGATGGCAAGTGGAAACCGCCTGTAGCCCTCCACGAAGACAGATGCTCTCTCAATCTAATATTTACACATCGCCTGGTTTGACACGCCCGCATGACAACGGCAACCTGTACGCAACACCTGGCTTGAATCTAACGTATTTATATTTCTGCTTCTCGGGACACGAACTGCAACCCGTACCAACGCCCGATAGTTTCGTATGCAAGCGGGAGCAGATAGCAGCAAGTTTATTATGGGCGGATAACGGCCACGCGCACCCCATATCTACTCGCTGTACATTCTTCAGGCAGTGCGAAAACTTATGTACTACAGTACTCACGGACTGAAACAGGACAATTTAGGGCTCAGTAACGCACATACTTTCGTCTCAACCGTCTTCAGTTCGGGTCACAATGGCGTAATTTCGACTCGAAAGCGTATATTAGAACCAACATTATCTTTAGAGACCACATTCGTCACGACATAACGCGGTTATCGCGAGAAATCGCGCACACCTTTCGTCATACTAAAAAAAATTAATGTCTTGTTTGAATCCGCGAGTACTGTACCTAAGAGTAGGTTGGAAATCTGGGCTAGTTGGTGATAGTTCATTTTTTACGAGCTTACAGCGCAACAGGGGACCACGAGGATGAAGATCCAAGCAGGCGACAACAGGAGCGGTGACTCTCAACTCAAGGTTATTGAAAGAAACGGCACGATTAAATTCAACGGTCAACTGAGTTTCCACGGAGCGACTGCACGTGTGCGGAGGAGCCATCCAATCTTTCGTCCCTCGTCTCTGAAGTTTGCGCTATAGTACGATCAATGGCTTTAAGTGTGTCGTCACCTTGCAGGGATTCATAGCGTGTTGTGTGTGTACGTGACTTTACGCCTTGTTTGTTTGTGTGTACGTATATCCCAGCACATACGACAGTCATCATTCGGAGCAGCAAGCAAGGCGACAAACGAGGAAAACAACACCGAGTCATTGTCATTAAACATTTGTATATTTCTCCCTCTCGACATGAATTATTTTCCTTATGTTATTACTTTACCACAAAACGCCGGTTCAACGCGCAAAGCTTGCCACAAAGCATCGTTGTAGTATATACGCACACGGGATAAAATATCATGATGTGGCCGATTGAAAAACGGCAGAGACCATTCTAACGGTTCGCTGAATGCCGACAAACGCTGTTAAACCGTACTGATTATCAATCCCGATCAGTTTTTGTTGCAAAAACCATTCTAACAATTCCTTTAATGTCGACAAATACTGTTAACCCGTACTGGTTATCGATCCAGATCAGTTTTTGTTGCAAAAACCATTCTAACAGTTCGTTTAATCTCGACAAACGCTGTTAACCCGTATTGGTTATCGACGCCCCGATCAGTTTTTGTAGCAGGAACCATTCTAACAGTTAGTTTAATGTCGACAAATGCTGTTAACCCGTAGTGGTTATCGCTCCCGATCAGTTTTTGTAGCAGAAACCATTCTTACAGTTCTTTTAATGTCGACAAATGCTGTTAACTCGTAGTGGTTATCGATCCCGATCAGTTTTTGTTGCAAAAACCATTCTAACAGTTCGTTTAATGTCGACAAATGCTGTTAACCCGTATAATTATCGATCCTGCCCAGTTTTTGTTTGAAGTACGGTTCATTTGAGGAAAACTAAATACCGTCGTCCATTATCTCGTTGCGAGCAACGCTCTATGCGAGTGTTATTAACAACTGAGGTAAAGACGCGTTAGGGTTAAGAGGCGTGATTTCGTGCTTGTTACCCCCCTCTCCCTCCCTTTAATCCTGCATACTGAAGTGAAAACGATCTTTATCGAATAAGTAAATTCAACATCACCCTCACTGTGCCCACTGCTGGGCAAGGGCCTCTGCCATGTTCCGCCAATCAACCTGGCCCTGTGCCTACTGCTGCCACATTATACACGCAAACTTCTTAACCTCATCGGCCCGCCTAATTTTCTGTCTCCTCCTCACGCGTTTGCCTTCTCTTGGAATCCAGTCAGTTACCCTTAATGACCATCGGTTAACCTGCCTACGTGCTACGTGCGCTGCCGATGTCCATTTCTTCTTCTTAATTTCATCTATGATGTCCTTAACCCCCCGTTTGTTCCCTGTCCCACTCTGCTCTCTTCCTGTCCCTTAAGGTTACACTCATCATTTCCATTTCCATTGCTCGCTGCATCTTCCTCAATCTAAGCTGAAGCCTCTTTGTAAGCCTCGAGGGTTCTAACTACTATGAAGCAATACTGAAAGCACTACGCTTATTGCGCGAAGGCTGTTGCTAAGCGATAAAACGCGCAGAAAAAACTCCGCGGGCGACGCGACATTCAAGTTCCCGCTTCTAGCTCGCCATGACATGGAAAATTTTGAGCGCCTGCTATGACCTTCATGACTGTATCTGAATAAAAATGGGTTCCATAATGTCTTTACGGTCATAACAAAATATTATAATGGCAAGTTTCTACGCAGTGTGTTTCGTAAAATTTCACTTAACCAAATATGGGCGAAACACGACACAAGACATTGAAATTCATGACGTCACACAGGCATTCGCGTGCTGAATTTCCGGGTGGAAATTAGAAAACAAATCATTGAATTTACTTTCCTTTTATCTTACAATTATGGCGAAAACAGCGCATGACAAAATCTGCGTTTTGCCATGCGCTGACGCTGCTGACGAACGCCAGAAAGAAGACGTAGTGCAGATGCCATCCGAAAACAGCGATATGGCTGGTGGGCACCCGAGAGCCGAAATGGTTCCTTACATGCCCAATATCACAAACGGTCGAAAAATAAAAAAAAAAGGGGGGGGGGGGCTATACTCGGCGACAGTTTTTCTTATAACAATATATGGGGTTTAACGTCCCAAAACCACGATATGATTATGAGAGACGCCGTAGTGGAGGGCTCCGGCAATTTTGACCATCTGGTGTTCTTTAACATGCAGTGACATCGCACAATACACGGGCTTCTACCCTTTCGCCTCCACCGAAATGCGACCGCCGCGGCCGGGATCGAACCCGCGACCTTCGGGTCAACAGCCGAACCCCGTAACCCCTACACCACCGCTTCGGACATACAGTTTTTCTTGGCAGCACTGTGGAAGCTACATAACCGAAACGCTTGCCTGCGCGCACCCCAATTAACAGTACCCGTTTTAATTCTCCATTTATAAAAGTCACCTGGCTCGAAAAATGAAGCTTTCTTCATTATAAAAATAAAGCAAGTATGGGAAGCCGTTGGTGAAAAGAGGCTTTTGTGCACTTGAACTTTTTTCTTTTTAATGACGATAATCTTTCTTGGGATACTTCAACGCAGACGATAATCTTTCTTGGGATACTTCAACGCAAAAATTTTGGTCTGGCTGTCTGTCTGTCTGTCCGTAACCCGATTCAGCTACTCGGCCAAAGTTTAACTACTTTTTGAACGCCCTAGCCATCTTGAACTGGTGTTTGCTTTCATACTTGTGAACATATTCGATCAAAAAACAAATACTACGCATACCTGGAGCGCAACATTGATATGTAAGTGTCAGGTCGTGTGTTCTTTTATTAGAAATTACATAGGTACGCAATTCTGAAGACCCAAGTGTTTTTTAGGCTACGCTGAAAATGCGACGCTGCGCACGAACTGCGACGCTTTGCATGAAAAAAATTAGGTGCATCTTCCCAAAGGGAACCCTGATGGGATGCGAAGCAGCAGCGTTGCGCACGGGTGGCGTCACGGGTTGAACGGCGCTAACGCGGCAGGTGTTGCGGGCGAACGGACGAGGTGGCAGCTGCGGGCGCTGGGGCGAGCGCGCGGCAGGCGAGGGAGAGAGTGACGTCAGCGCGCACTGCGAGGGGAGCGTGACGTCAACGCGCAGCTGCGGCGTGACCTACTTGGCACCGCTCCAACACCTGCGGCGAGGGGAGCGCGTTGCGGCGCGTTCGTACGGACTCGTAGGGACAGCGTTACACAGGCTAGCCAAATAGCTGCTTCGCATCTAAAAGCCCTGTGCCGACGATAAGGTGCTGCCGCTGGCAGTGGCCCTTGGTCACGGTGTAATGCCCTTGGTTCAGCACAAGCTCATGTTTTTCAATGGCGTCCATATCTCGCGCAGCGCCTGCTCTATTTTATCAATGCCAGCCAGATGCAGCCAATTCAACGTAGAGTAGGCGCTGTCTGAGGCAAGGCAAAACATAGTAGTACGGCCGGCACAAGACTATCGTCTTTCGACGACATTTGCAGCGAAGCACGCAGATACGCGGCCAATTTTTTTTTTTATTTCTTTGACAGCACCACGTTTTCCGCCCGCCTATTCTTGCAGTAAACATGGCGTTCCCGATGCCCGCTGCACCATGTACGGTCGCAATCGCGCCGTTTCCTTCTCCGAGAAAGATATACCCTAAATGGGACAGAGAATGGCTGTAAAAAAAAAATTGGTGATGCTTGTACTAAGTCGCGCAAGGCTTTAAAGGGACCGACAACTGCCCAGAACATTAACCCTTTCAGCCCTGGATTTTTTATTTTGATCGGATACTTTATTTGTGCATATTTTCATAATAGTTAGGAGCTCAGTATGCCACAACCGAAAAATTGAGGCAGTGGTGCAATTATTTATGGATAAATTAACATGGCATCAAATTAGGTCATCAGGGCTCAGTGCCTCTGAAATGAGAAAAATGGCTTCTTTATTCGTGCTACTGACAAGAGTAGACCAAATGTGAACTAACGACATATTTTTCAGTGTGATACTCGTTGAAACAGCTTCGCTACGTCGTCCCGAAAATGGCGCTTACCCGCCCGAGCTTCCGCGCCTCGGCTTCACCCAAGTCTTCGGTCAAGCTTCTTCTTCTTTGTGGCCTCCAGCTTCGCAAACATGCCACAATATTGATGTCAATCGCCGTGGGGATGATTGAAGAAGTATTCCCCTAAGAATTAGCAGTTTTGGTTTCATTTCCGAGGTGCTAGAAGAAATCTTGTGTGGTGGTGTCAATTGACACCGCCAGGGCCGAAAGGGTTAACTGAGATGACTCCACTGATGGAAAGATTGTGCGTCGCACTGAATCAAACCAACCGTGTTTTTGTCGTGAGAGGTGGATTTATATTTTTATTTCTTCATCGAAAGACGGGAAAAATGACCTGTGGCGCTTCTGGTGGCAAATACATAAACGAATCGATGTACCTTGTCACGTGACCGTTGATTGCTGTAGACGGTTGAGGATATTTTCGTTGGTAATGAAATATTGTTCCTTTCTTTATATTAAAAGATGTTACTCCATAAAAATGTACACATAGGCCTGCATTAGTAGTATGCATTAAAGCGGCGCAGCCTTCGCGTGACGTAATGATACCACGCTCGTCAGCGCGTCTTGAGCAACTTTTCAGCGTGCTCATGCAACCGTGCACGCAGTTCGCAGGTCGCTAAGATTTTTGAGCCGCACAATTTTTCTGCCTACACTTCGTCTCAGAACTGACGCGCACTGCTACTCGGCGTGGCCGTGCATATGCGTAGTGACGTTTTCAGAGACCAATTGGCTTGGCTCGTGCATCGAGAGAGTAACGACGCCGGGACACACCACCCATGACACAGGCGCAGGCAACCTTGGGCGCAAGCGCACACAACGCGGTATAAATACAGGGAAGGTGTATAATGCCACATCATCTCATTGTAGCAGCTTGATATTTTCAAAAATAGTTGAAAAGCTCGAAATAAAGGTGGTTAAGCACTGTTACAGGAACTCCTGCGAAAGCAGAACGACGACAGCATTCACACACCGCGAGAAGGGCTGGCGGCATCGCTATCAATTATCAGCGTTGCTGGAGGAAAGGTACATGGGTGTTTAGAGCCTTTCAGATCGAAAAATACTGCTTGTAAGATAACTACGTTCTTTTCAGATTAAGCTACTGCAGCTACAAACACTACGAAGGGTGAGCTTTCTGTCGCGCCGTAAAAAAATGGGTCGAGAAAAATCAGTTGTCGGTCCCTTTAAGCAGCGAAACTGGACGATTCTGAAGACTAATCAGCATAGGCGTGCGCACGAGGGGGGGGCAGGGGGGGCGACCGCACCCCCCTAGTCACCTAAGAGGGGGGGGCCGCAAAGTCTGCCCCATAGATTGACTTAATAGGGAGGGGGGGCGCTGAGATGAACCTTCGCCCCCCCCCCCCCCCCCCTGAAGGGGAACCCTGCGCACGCTTATGCTAATCAGGTTGCTTCTATGTTGTTTCTAGGCCTTAGCTAGGCGATGCAGGTTGTTTCCAGGTTGCTTCCAGGTCGCTGCTAGGCTTTACCTAGATGATGATAAGTCGTTTCTACGTTGATTCTCAGAGCAGAGAGGTTCGCGTTAAATCACAGATAGTCACCGATGTCCAAACTCCAGAGACAGAAGACAGGGCGTGAAATGACAGACAGAAGAAGTAAGTCAAGACACCGCAGACGCCTGCTAACAATTGAAGATGCGCACAACGGCGGGAAAGACAGATGACACGAAAACTTATTTATTTCTCTTTGCGGCTTTTACTTATATATACACATATATATCCGGGACATGACGGCGACGGCGAAAATTCCCCGATAGTGTCCATAGAATTGCTATCGCAATAACAATAAAAGAAAGAAAGAAAAAAGAAAGAATTAAAGAAAAAAAAGAAAGAAAGAAGGAAAGAAAGAAAGAAAGAAAGAAAGAAAGGAAGAAAGAAAGAAAGAAAGAAAGAAAGAAAGAAAGAAAGAAAGAAAGAAAGAAAGAAAGAAAGAAAGTATGAAGTCAAGCACGCGCACACGGCCCAATTTTCGCATAGGTCAAAAGGTACTGAATTTTTTCGTTCTTACACAGACGTTTTCTTTTACTTCACCCATGGAAAGCAAAAAAAAAACAAAATGCCGAGTACAGGCGCACATAGTACGGTCCAATAAAAAAAATGCCCCCCACCTCCCCGAAGGGAATCGTGAGGAAATGCGAATGATACTCCACGAAAGCGACGCTAACACAACCTCCGCGTCTGGCCACGGCGGAGAGCGAAAATCAACTGACAAACGGGCCACTCCACGCAAGCGACGCTAACACAAACACCGCGCCCGACCACGGCGAAGAGCGAAAATCAACTGACGAGCGGGCCACTCCACGCAAGCGACGCTAACACAACCGCCGCGTCTGGCCACGGCGAAGAGCAAGAGGCGCCCAGCCAGCGAACGGTCGAGAGCACGGTGTAAGAGAGCCACGGAGCGGAGGGCGGAGCGCGCGCAGTCACGTGGGGCGTGACGTCGCTGCGCCGTTGCTACAGACGCTCCTCTCCGCTCCTCGCGCCGTTGCTAGAGGAGAGGAGGAGGAGCGCGGATGACGGCGGATTCAGGGTCGCTTATAAAGTGCATTCGCACTTAAAAAGCCATACTGCGGCCTCCATTTTTCTGTGAAGGCCAACGAACCTATAGCGTTCAACAGAGGTTGATATTCTGTAAAATGCCAGAGGTATATACTACAACCAAAAGGCACGCCGACGTATGAACTTGAAAACCTTACTATTAAAGATAGAACTGTCACCGCGGAGTGTCTCGCCGCACTGAATAATTTAAATGTGTAAACATCAATGGAACGCAGCAAGTGGACCAACTTCTTTCCGGACTAGGCTCTGATGTTTTCGATTATAATTATCAGAGTATTAATTAATTAATTAATTATTTAATATATTATAATTATTATTATTTAGGAACTCATTTATTCATTTTTTTCATTCATTCATAGGCTTTTGCCCTGAAAGCCAGATTCATAACAGAACGCAGGGGAACGTACCAAAAAAACCGGCAGATCCCACGCACTGTGGGAATCAATGTAATGCGAAGCAGCCAGCAAGAAGCAAATCATGCTGTACATTATATGCATGTCATTATTTAGATGTTAGGACGTGTCATTTGTGTTCATCACACAGTTACGTCGCGCAATACAAAATTTGTTGTATATCAAGCTAGCGAACTGGGCGCAAGCGCACCATCATTGTTGCATGGAAATGGCATTGTAGATGACATGCAAGCCAAGATTTTCATGTTACCACCTGCCACTTATGTTCGCTTAATTTTTTACCTCAAATCGCAGCGAGACGCGAGACCAATCTGCCTCCGTTTCGCATGCGTTCGCATTCTCGCGCTTGGCGCATCGTGCAGACGCCATCCGCGTTCCAGCGTTTAAACTGACGGACACTTTGTCAATAGGGAGTTTTCGAACAGCGTACACAAAGCTTGCGGGCGCTGCGGGCGTAGCGTTGCGGGCGTCACTTAACGGGAGCCCGCAAGAGGTGAGCGTACGACGCATTCACCGCAACACCCGCAAACTTTGCGTACGCTATTCGAAAACTACCAAAGTGTTTTCCTCGAACGCCTGTGCACAATGAGACGGGGTCGGTCAGAATGGAATGTGATGCGCGCGTCTCCCTCCTTGCATGATTAGAGACGCCGGGCGTAGCGACGCTACGCAAGCAAAGCGCGAGCGCTGTAGAGTCCAACGCGACCGGCGTCCGTTTGCGCCCCCCGGCGCCCACCTGGCACCGTGCCAAGGCGCGGCTGGAGGGACGGATGGACGGACGGACGGACGTGAGTATTAGACATTAAAGGCTTTCGCCTTAAAAATTTGGTGTATATCAAGCTAGCGAAACGGCCAGGGAGTACAATGTGCGTGGCATGCAAGTCATGTTGCACATGACATGTCATGATTTCCATATTACCACTTGTCATTTATGCTCGTCATACAGTCACTTCACTCAATACGAAATTTGGTGTATATCAAGCTAGCGAAACGGCCACGAGAGTGTCATGAGCGTGGCATGCAAGTCATGTTGCACATGACATGTCATGATTTTTATACCACCACTTCTCATTTATGCGCGTCATACAATCACGTCGTTCAATACCAAATTGGTGTATATCAAACTAGCGAAGCGGCCGCGAGCGTGCCATGAGCGTGGCATGCAAGTCATGTTGCACATGACATGTCATGATTTCCATATGACCACTTGGCATTTATGTTCGTCATACAGTCACGTCACTCAATACCAAATTTGGTGTATATCAAGCTAGCGAAACGGCCGTCAGTGCGCCATGAGCGTGGCATGTAAATCATGTTGTACATGACATGCAGGTCATGGTTTTCATATTACCACCTATCATTTATGTTGGTCATGCAGAAATGTCTCATCGTACCAATTTTCGGATATATCAAGTTAAGAAAGTGGCCTCTGGAGCACTATGGCCATGGCATGTAAATCATGCTTTTCATGACAAGTTAGTCATGATTTTCATGATATGACCAGTCATTCATGTTTGTCATACAGTCATGTTATGCCATACCAATTTTGGTATAAATCCCATAAACGATACGGCCAGGAGAGCACAAAGTCGTAGGCGGCTAGATAGATAGATAGATAGATAGATAGATAGATAGATAGATAGATAGATAGATAGATAGATAGATAGATAGATAGATAGATAGATAGATAGATAGATAGATAGATAGATAGATAGATAGATAGATAGATACACTCAAAGTCGCCGAAGTTCGCTAAGAAATGCTTCGCATTTAAAAGCAAACGATGCAGGATTTGCTGTGCTAACAACGTTAGCTGAAGTACAATGTTAGCGGCAAATACGGCGCGAAATACAGAGGAGCACTGCGTTTGTGTTCAACTGCGTTTTATGCGTCTTTTTCTTGAAATGAACAGGTAATCAAGTGATGAAATTTAACTTGATGTTTGAAGTTGGCGACGTTAAAAAATGATAATAAACCTCTATGAGAAAGAATAAAATTTATACGGGTGGTTACAACCTGGCCTTTTACGTTCCCAAATGCTACATAGAAAGTCTGAGGTAACCATATCGATAAGCTTTCAACGTTTGTTTTAATTACCTATCCCTATAACTAGCTAGGCAATTAGTGCACGGAAACTCGAGCATCGTTGGCAGAAAAGAAAACATGACCAAACACCGCTCGACTGCAATCGCCGCATATTCAGCGTGTTCAGTACGCCTTTTTTTTCATTTAAGCTGTAAATCCGCTGCGACACCAAGCATAAATTCAAACGACTCTAAATTAACACTGTCTAACGAAAGACTCAGGTTAAGTGGACCACTTATATGTTTAGGGCTGCGAAAGAGCCAGCTAAAGGTAACATTTTGAGAATACGTGAATTATGTATATATATATATATAAATATATATATATATATATATATATATATATATATATATATATATAAGGAGAATGTGAGCTGCATATGGAATAAAAGTGCAGAGCAGGGCTTTTCACCACAAATTATTAAATTTTCGCGTAGCCCTATCTATGGCAGATCCCAACGAGCAATTTTAAACCACTCAGTTGTAGAACCCAGCTAAGACCCCACGCACTATTTACGCGCTAATAGGTTTGCCAGGTTTGGCTCCATTGTGCTGATTTGGCTAATGTTTTTACACTGATGGCGGCAGAAAAAATTCCTTGGCTCATTGGCTCTTTCTTGGCTTCTTTCTGGTTCATGCATTTTTTTTATTTTATTTATTTATTTATTACATACTGCTGACCTGTTTACCAGGTCTTAAGCAGGAATGGGCATACAGAATTGACTCTTCGCTGCAGTAGCAACATACTAGCATCGCACAGACATAGTGACATGCAAAAAGCATACATTAGAACATTTTTATAACAATTTAAGAAAAACAATACCAGAAGATTACAACAACTAGCATTATTTTACCCACTGATACGTATTGAACACAAATGCAAGCATTGTGTATCTCTGGTAAATGCATGGTTATATAATAAGCAATAGCACAATTTGTTGAAGATTGTTGAGTGTATTTAGAAATAAATCAACTGTTGCATTTTCTACAATATCGGCTGTTAGGTTATTCCACTCACACGTAGTTCTGGGAGAAAAAAAAGAGTACTTGAACGTATCTGTGCGGTTTACGTAGTCTACAACGTTCTTTGAGTGACCTGAGCGCACAGCACATTCGCCTGTTTGTTTAATGTGCACTGTTTTGCTAATTCCAGTTAACTTAGCTTGGCAATGCCTCCATGATCGGAGCCATTGTAAGCTTTCTGCGCTTCATCTCGTCTTGCAGTGCCTGAATATGCCCACCTTTGACCAAGCAATGATGCCATGTGATGGCGTCAGCATGTGTCTCCCCGCTATATGACGCCACACATTCTGGCCACCCGTGACGTCATGATGACGTCATATGGTCACGTATTCAAGTGATGACCTTTTACATAACTCGAGTTCACACCCCCAACGTGGCGCGCCGGTTAATTTTCACGTTTACTGAGGCATCTAAGGCCCGTATGCACAAACGCTCCTCGACTCGAAACTCGACCTCAAGGGATACTTGAGACTTCTCGCGTTGCAGAAATCGCAACGCTAAACAGTCCTCAAGGCTCCCTTGAGGTCGAGTTTCGAGTCGAGGAGCGTCTATGAATACGGGCCCAAGTCTTTCGCCTTGATATCAATATCTTGCGATGATGTTGCAGCCGCTGCCATTAGAGCATACGGCGTCAAAATAAGGCAGCCACGGCGTGTTTATCTCCCAAAATTTAATTTGGCGCTTGCTTTACACAAGAGGAAGGAATTTTAGATGCGCGGCGGGGACACGTGGAATATTGTTGCATGGAGCCGCAATTAGCAGACCACCTATACTGCTGAACGCGGCTTGAAACCATAGTGGGATGTGAACAGGACAATAGAAAACGTTCCAAATCCGCGGCCTTCTACACTCTATGGCATTGGAAATCGATTATCCGACGTACATGCTTGTTTCATGCGTTCATATTAGGTACGTACTGTGACGCGTGAATTTGAACTTCGGTATCACGCAAAAAAGTGACTGCAAAAATTACTACAATTTATGCTTTAAGCCACGCAACTGTGATTTTGAGCACATTCATGCGGTACTCATTTTTGTTGTCGCCACATGGGTGTTACTTCAAGTCATTTGAAGAAACGGCATGCAACATTCGTTAAGGGTATCATTTATCCACAAGCGCAAGGAACTTCCTCATCCGGCATCAAATGACTGCTAAAGTCAGCAGTTTACGCTTGGATTTCAGCAATTCCGATCGCGAAAAGGTTCAGAATGTACTTGTTTACACGTTCGCCGACAGGTTTCTGCGTTTAGCCATTTAGAATAAGATGTAGCAGTCGCTTTAACGCACGCGTGGCTACTTTTAGCTACTTTTGCTACCCTTTGCTAAATTTGGCTACATTTCAGCTAGTTTTTTCCAATGTTTTGGCTGTTTTTTTGTCTTTTCGACCTGACAACCCTGGGCCCTAAGGCAATAACTCATGTACGAACGGAATGTCCGTTTCCGAAACGAAGTATCCCTACAGTATCATTGGGGATTAAAAAAGAGACTCGATTTAATTAAGGGTATACTAAATCAAGTGACGATGCCTATATTCCGCGCGCAGCGCGCGACCGTCATCACAAGGACGATTGCAACACGAAGGTCGCGTACGCGGCAAACAAATCTATCGCGCGTAAACATCGTCCGCAACACCGTGACGTGCGTAAACACGTTGCGTGCAGCTTGCATAGCTCGAATCTTTGGTCTTATTGTTCAGTAAAGTGTCGGGTTGTATGCTCCGAGTTTAGGTACTGGCGATTACAGAAACGACACTGATGATCATCATCATCACCATCAAAGTGTAATTTAGAGCCATTAATAGACAATTAGCGACTATATGGGTAATTTCGTCATACCCTGCATACCTTGTGCGCAGAACGACAGAAAATTGAGCCCCCGCCACGGCAATCTGATGGTTATCGTGCTGGACTAATGACCCGAAGGTCGTGCGATACGATTCTGGTTGCCGCGGCCGCAATTTGATGGAAATACTAGAGGACAGTGTGCTTACATTTAGGTGCACGTTACAGAACACCAGATGGTCAAAATTTCCGGAGTCCTTCACTACGGCGCCCCTCATAATCATATCGTGGTTTTGAAACGTAAAACAACAATTGCTATTATTAAATTATCATTATTATTACAGAAAGTTGAGCTTGTTGGCAAGTATTCATCAAGAAAGGTGGTGGGCGTGTAAACACAAGCACGCAGTAATAGAATGAGACAACACAAACTCCGACTAACAAATGAAAGTGGGCACAATGGCGGAAAAAGAAAGTAAACACAAAACTCATCTGCGCATGCTCCTGTGTAGAGTACATTGCCCTGTGCAATCGCGCACACGCATCTTCCTAATTTGATCATGCCACCACATTCTCTACCATGATCGATTGCTCTCTGTACTTCCCAGGGCAACCAATGTAAAGTCGAGGAGTATGTCGACAACCCGTCGGTCCGGCTGGAAACTTACTATAGTCGCTTACAACCAAAGAAACAATGTCAGTTCCGCCCACAGCAATCGCCATCCCTACCTCAGAAAATTTGCATAGCTGTGTTTAGAAAAAGTTTATTTCTGCGCAGTACGTAACCAACAATTGGAAACAGTGTATATACAACAAGGACAGTAATGAACACACAAACGACCACGCACAACATACATGGGATAACACTCGCTTAATTTTGTGACGTATAACGCCTCTCCAAGTGTTTCAGATAGTTGACTATCCCATGAATACCCACGTTCGCGTCGCTGGACATGGGTCAGAAACCTGAACGTCCTGGTAAATTTATTCAGGGATTCTGACATCGCTTCTCAGCCAAACGTAATGCTTTAGGTAGTAACGACGATTCTTTAACTCTTGACACGCGCAGCATTTACATTAGTCGGAAAAAAGAACTTAAGGTTGGAGCGGAAACCGGCCATCGCGACGGTCTCTCACAGGTTAAGAGCAGGCACGCCGCAGTTTTGTGGGCGGAGCTTGTATTTTTTAAAGACGATAGTCTTTCTTGGGATACTTGAACGCAGAAATTTTGGTCTGCCTGTCTGTCTGTCACACGATTCAGCCACCCGGCCAAAGTTTAAGCACTTGCAGAACGCCCAGCCATCTTGAACCGGTAGCTGCGTTCATACTTGTGAACACAGTCGATCAAAATCAAATATTACGCATATCTGAGGCGCAACATCAATACGTAAGTATTAGGTAGTGTGTTCCTTTACAAGAAAATACACAGATACGTAATTCTAAAGACCTTAATGTTTTTAGGCTGCGCTGAAAATGCGACGCTATGCACGAAAAAGCCTTCTGCCGACGATATGGTGCTGCCACCTGGCAGTGGCCCTGGGTTCTGCACAAGCTCATGTTTCGCGACGGCCGGCAGGAGACTATCGTCTTTCGACGACATTTGCAGCGAAGCAAGCATATACGCGGCCAATTTTTTTTTTTTTTTTAGGTTGCAAACAGACTATAAATGAAGGGGTCCACACTCCGACCGCCCGGTGTCTAGACCCCGAAAGAGTCTGGACCCCGAAAGGGTCTGGTTGGTGTCCAGACTCTTCCAGTAGACACACATTCTGTAACCCTTATAAGGCCATCAATTGTCATTACGTGGCCTGCCCGGTTCCATTTCTTTTTCTTTCCTGATGTCAGCCAGGACAATCGACCAAACCCGTTTGATGCCATTGCTCGACAGGAGGCGGTCACGTGGTTTTCCTTCTGTTCATCCGCGGACATAGACGGACGTGGACGGACTCCGTAAATTCAGGAGGCGTGTGATCAACAGCTCAGCTGCATAAAGACACGGCACCCGAGAAAGCTATCGCACCGCATGCGAGTGAAACGTCGATAAGCACGTTCACGTTTTCCAACATAAGCCACGTTAGTGCGGCTCTACCTAACAAAAGCAAGTAAAAACTAACGACAGAAATCTAAAAATTTACAGCGTGCCCCATGCATTCCCCTAAGACGACTCAAAGGGAAAAGCCACCATCTTCATTTCCTTCTGAGTCAACGTACCAGGGTCCTTCAATACTTCAAGGACCCTGGATGTACTGATGAAAGCTTTCAACACCTAACATTGCCTCCATGATTGTAAGCATTAGAAGCTTTCTGCACCTTCCCTAGTTTTGCACAGCCTCCGTGATCGGCACACTTTTGCGCAAGCGATCATGTCATGTTATGACATCGTCAGGTGACGTCACGCGACGCACATTTTTTTGCATGACTGATGTTTACGCTGCCGACGCGACGCGCCGACGATCAACTTTCACGTTTGATGCGGCATCTAACATTTCACCTAAATAACAGTAATAATCATAAAAAATAATAATAGTAGTAATAATATTAATAATATCACCATTAGTCGGGTAGGTAGATGGCGTCAGACTGAGAAAAATGCTTGGCCAGGGTCTCACACCTTTTATAGCAGGCAAGGGCCGAGAAACTCCCATATTTTGCACCGTACACTGACCAGAGGGCGCTGCGTTGCTCGCACAGCACCGTCTCAAGTTCGCTGACATTGGCCGTTAGGGGAAGGCAGAAAACAGACACTTGCACGCGTACCTCGTGTCGCCCTGCCACAATCTGCCCACTCATGCAGGGCGCGAGACGCGTGCATCGCGTTGCATTGTGACGGACCCCGTCTCAATGTTGCTGTTTTCATCCGCTAGGCTTTGCGTTCTGACGCTGCAGTCAGATTGCAAAACTCGACTGCACGGTGCCTATAGTACGCAACTCATTCTGAACCAACGCTTATCACAATACCACTGAAGCCATGGACTTACATGCCGACGTTCTTCCCCATAGAGCAGAAACCTTAACGGACTTTCGCAGTCAGGTAAAGACAAAGCCCTTCTATGTGGCAGTCGTCCGTGACGAGGGTGTTAGGTCGTTGCCACTTATCGCAACGCGTCCCACGTAAACACGGTACGGATAAGAGTCAGTGACTCATGCGCACACTGCTTCACACAACAGTGGCAACGACAACAGGGGAAGATTCGGTGTTTTCTCTTTCTGATTCATCTTAGAGCGAAGAGAACGGCGATAACACAAACCGTGAAGAGGGGCGTTGACAGCGCGTGATAGTGTTTATCGAAAAAAAAAAAAAGAATTGCATATTGCAGTTTCGCGTGCCAGAATAGGTGAACAGGAGAAGTACGCCGCATTGCCAGGGGATTACGTTTGACCACCAGGATTTCCTTTACGTGTACCAATATCTTGCAGAGATGGAAAAATCACTCCTCAGAAGTAATTAAACAAAATTGATAGTTAGCTCCCACAAGGTTTAAAACGAGATTAAAATTAAATTACACCGCAAATTCCAGCTAGCCGAGAGTAGTGATACGGCGCCAGTTGTACCAGTAGCACCAGTAATACGGCACCAGTAGTGTAATACCTTGAAATTTTTAGTCTCTGATTGCTACCTATTACAACGTAATTAATTTTTGGGCAATCAGCAATTGTACAGACCCTAACCGACACCCTCAACATCTATGACGTCACAGCGGGTGGGTGCGGTAAGCTCAAGACGACGTCGCCACCAGCGTTTCCTTCTCTTGTGGCCTGGATGCAATGAGCGTCCCTTTATAATGACGGGGTTACATGTGTGCCACCAGGCATGAAAAAAAAAAGAAATAAGAAGAAAACATTCGTTTTTTTTTATATTGGCCTAGTGCCTTGTCTACCTCGAATAAATTGACCTTCCTGCAGAAAAAAAAAAAAAATCACGACTTCACAGTCCGGTTCTCTGCCCTTTAAGGCAAAATGTCCTTATATTTCCTACTGTTTATTTTTCACCTTTCTTTCTAGTTTTCTTCCCCCAATACTCTAACCGTCTCGTACTTATTTCTATCGCGGACATGTTCAGCTTTCCACTGCTGTCCCTAAAATCCAAGGCTTCGTGTAGGCTCGTGTCCAAACGTACGCCTGGGCGGATATCTTCACATTCAACGGACCTTTCTCGCTTACGAAGCGCCTTTTCGAGGCAAAAACAGCGATTTCAAGATTGCGCTAAGGAAAATTTTTACCAAGACCAGAAAGACCGTCTTTTCTTATCATAGTGCTATTCGTATTCATTTCCTCTTCCCAAAAGTGAGATCGTCCCTAAAAAGACACCACCATGGATGGGACTCGAAGTGTTGTCAAAGATAGCTTGACCAGAGCTGGGCACGGGCCTAATTTTCAAGCCCGAGCCCGGCCCGGGCCCACTGGCTGCGTCGAAGGCCCGCCCGAGCCCGACCCTAAAGGGCTTCGAGCCCGTCCGGCCCGGCCCGACGTACAAAAACGCAAACCCGGGCCCGGTCCGGCCCGACCCTATGAAAGTTTGCTGCGGAGACAAGATACCACTTTTTCATCATGTGGCATTTTATTCAACATATCAAAGTTAAACATAGGCAAACGACACATCTTAGTGTGTATACAAAGATTACAAGTTGTGTAAAAATAACAAGCTGTGCAGTGATTAGGACTTCGGTGAAATGCGGCGCTCCTGCATCACATCCCGTTGAACTGAAGTTCCGTTCGCTGCTCGCACTGGTAGCCGGAAACGCAAATATTTTTTTCGCAAGCATAGCAAGCTTGGAATAATTAGACTCCTTGTTCTTCCAGAAGTTTAGTATCTATGATGCAGGACAGGAGGATGATTGCATGGATAAATAATCACAAAGGTGATCTGTGGGCTCATCGCTAAGTGCTAGAAGACAATTCCGGCACAACGTCTATATTTTTGGTTTGATGCGGGCTTTGCACCTGGCCCGGCCCACCCGATGCCCGAGATGAATAGCCCGAGCCCGGCCCGGGCCCGAGATGGGAAGACGTCCGCATACCCGAGCCCGGCCCGCGGGCCGGGCCGGGCTCGGGCTTTCGGGCTACCCGGAGCCCGTGCACACCTCTAAGCTTGACGTGCGGCTATAGAGATTTTCAAAAAGTAAAAGGCTTTAGAGCCTCTGATTCGAGGAAAAGCCAAGGGCGAAAATGTGTCGACGATCATAGGACCTAAATTGAAGACTTTTGAGTCACTGAATCAATATCCGTAATGAAGCATTTTTTTCCCGAAACATTTCCGGGTATTTTATACAAGCCCTCAAAATTAAAGTGGGCAAAAAATCACCCTTTGCATCGGTGGGACCCGAGCACACAACCTTCAAGTTACACGCCCGATGCTCCACCAATTGAGCTACTACGACAGGAGCTTGCCCGTCCACTTCGTTGGGTATTTCTGTACGTACACTGTCATTCTTTATGAAAGGGAACACGTGAGCGCGTGGCCTGCGCTCCGCGGCGGCTGCCTACAGCCCCATCAACCGACAGCTGAAGAAAGCGCGTCCGCTTTTGGCGGCATCGCCCGTTGCGAGACCAAAGTGACGGCGGGGCGTAAGGGTACGTACTCACTAGCGGCAAAAACGCGAGCGACACGCCGCGTGCGGCAAGCGAGCTCGCGGCAGGCGCGTGCGTTCATGTTTCCATTCACGTTTTACGCTACAAGGCAGTGATACTTGGAGTCTCGAGTTGTATAAGACTTCGAGAATTGCTGCCGGGCCGCGTAAAACGCGAATGGGAACAGCAACGCACGCGCCTGCCGCGAGCGCGCTTGCCGCACGCGGCGTGTCGCGCGCGTTTTTGCCGCTAGTGAGTACGTACCCTAATCTAGCTGCGCTTGTTCAACGGCTATCACCCGTTATTTTGTATGCGAACAGATGACGCCAAAAGCAGACATGCTTTCTTCAGTTGTCGGTTGATGGCGCAGTAGGCAGCCGCCGCAGAGCGCACGACACGCGCTCGCGTGTTCCCTTTCATAAAGGACGACAGTGTAAAATCCCCGGAAGTGCTCGCCAGTGCCCCTCGTAGCCAAAGTGACGACTGTGAAGCATCGGACGCGTAATTCGAAAGTTGGGGATTCATACCCCACCGATGTAAAGCGTGATTTCGAGCCCACTTTTATCCATTTCAATTTGCATCGTTATTATCAGACTACAGCTAAACACAACGATGAATGTCCCCAGTCCTTTCCTTGGCCTAACTGTATGTTGTGTAACCCGGAAACAAACGGTTTGACCGAGCGTTTCAACCGAACTCTTGGAGACATGCTTTCTATGTATGTCGCCTCCAACCTCACAAACTGGGACCTTATTCTTCCTTACGTAACGTAAGCCTACAATACGGCACCCCAGGCGACGATAGGCTTTTCTCCGTTCTTTTTACTATATGGACGTGAACCATCGTCTCCGATCGACACCGTTCTTCCCTACCGACCCGACTCATCAGAGGGCACACCAGTTTCCGAAGCTGCTCGATATGCAAAAGGATGTCGGCAACTAGCGCGCTCCCTTACAAGCCAAGAACAGGGGCAACAGAAATTCCGACAGGACGACGGACGGTCCCACCACCAGCTTTCCCCCAAGTTTCTTGTTTGGCTGTGGGTGCCTCCCGCTTATGCGCCAGGTATCTCATCGAAGTTCGTCAGCAGATACCATGGACCCCATCGCGTCCTACGGCAAACTTCGCCCGTCAACTACCTCATCAAGCCCCTCACACCCACGGCGGACCTGCGTCGCCGAGGCCGCGAAACTGTTCACGTGGATCGCCTAAAACCTACCACGAACCACTTGTTCTTACGGGCCCTTGAAACACCTAATTGGCTGCGTCTTCAGCGAGGGGGAAATATGTAATGAAGAAGAAGTGCACCCTGAAGAGCTCGGCCGCCGGATCGTCAACGTTACGCAGGAGAGGCTCGTGCTGGACGTTGTTGGTGTTCACGCTAGCTAGGCCTACGATCCTACACTGCCTCAGAATACAGTATCTGTTGACGATAACGTGTCTCAGCTCTTTATTATAGTTGTAGTAATTGTATTGTGTTTAACAAAGCAACCAGTCCCTTATAACAAAATTATCCTTCCATTTTTGCAACGGTCACATGACCTCTGGTTGTTCAGGGCCAAATTGACTGCCATAAAGAACGACTGATTATTGGCAGTTACAAAGAAAGGCTTATGGAAAAGATAACTGTGTAACGGGGTCGCCGTATGATATGTATAATATGTAAGTGCGTAAGCTTATCGCGCTATGATGTATGACTGATCAAGTCAAGGGCTTCGCTGATGTGGCAATTATACACTGCATCAAATTGCCGACTTAGCGTGATAAGGTCGAAAGACTGAATCAAGAAAGTGATAAAACTGGCTGCAGCCGAATGGGCCGAAATAAATCCAGCGCTGATTTGAGAGAACATTCAACGGACCTATATATACACTGTGAAGAGCTGATTCGAACAGCTTGACAGTGACAAGAGACTATCGCCCGATAGTTTCCCGACATCCATTTCGGCGCTTGATTAAGAGACAGAAAAATTGGGGCAGCTTCGCACTGGTGGCACCAAGCTGGAAGGAACAGCGGTGCTGGGCGGTATTACTTAGCATTCCAGCCAAGCCTAGTTTAGAGATAGCCACTCAATCCTAGATATAGCCAAATGAGCTTAGAGAGAGGCAGTTAAGCCTGGGGAAGCCAAGTTAGCCTCTCCTTCTCTGTCTATTTGTAGTTCTTTCTTTCTTCCTCTCTCTTTCTATTTATATCTCCTCCTATTTTCGGCCTTTATTTTTACACCTTCTACCTCTATGTTTCCGCTTCTTAATCTCTTTTATTCCTTTCCGTATCGTTCTTTCTCATTCTCTCGCCCATAGCAACGCAATCATATGGTCTCATATCATAAATAATAAATATCATAAATGTCCTAAATATCACAATCATATCATAAACATCATAAAATCATAAATATCGTAATCATAAATGCTTGTTGTGCTAGCGTGCTAACATAACCGAGTGGTTACGACATTCGGCTTCGGACCATGTGTACCAGGGCTCGCATCCCGCCTCGCGAAAAGATCTTATTTCGTTTCATATATTTCTTCTCCTCCTCCTCCTCCTCTCCTCCACTTCTCTCCACTTCGCAGTGACGAGTTTTCGCTAAAGGCTTGCCTCCCTCCTCCTCTCCGGCTCCTTGCCTCAGCACTCCCCGTTTCACTAGGCTTTACTCTCTCCCACCCCAGGCTCTACCATCCTTCCCCACCACTCTCCCTCACTCTCATTAGCTCCGCTCTGTCCCTCCACTGCCCTCGCTTTCCCTCGCACCTGTTGTACTCGATAGTAGGGTTTGCCCAATTTCTGTGGCTTATACCCGGCCAAGCTTTTGTGGAATAGACGCGGGTTGTTGTCAAGCTTAAAGAGCTTCACTGTTAAAAAAAAATGGCAATGGCTTTAGAAGCAGTGCCCAGAGCTGATAAATTCGCCCCTCGCTAAGCTGTCTACTAACCTCGTGGTTAGCCCAAACTGTAGAACGGCCGTTTAGAAAAGATCTTGGTCCCGTATTCGAATTGACGACTGTAAGGCCGTATCTTTCGTCAGCTTGGCTGCTTTCTTTTCTCGGATTTTTTTAAGGATTGCTTTGTGGCTTCGTGCTACAAACGGGTGAAACGCAACATTTTTTAAGCGCGGAACACTTCAGGGGCTGTCGTCGTCGCTTGGCTTAACGCAGGCAAAACCACATGTAAGAATAGAAAAAAAAAAAAAGAGGAAGCAAGCGAGAAATAGAAAGAGAGAGAAAGAAAGAGGGAAGTAGGAAGAAAAATATATATTAATAGAAATAAAGAGAGCAAAAAAGACTCAATAAACTGGAAAAGAGAAAAAGAAAGACATGAGAAAAGAAAGAGAAATCCGCGGAGAAACAAAGCACGCTGCAAAGCTCCGCATTTTCTTCAGGCTCGGCAACACTAGTGTGAAACTGCCGAAATTTTTTCTCTCAAGGATCACTATACGTTCGGCTAAAAAAATTATTAGCATGGTTTCTAGCTGCCACGATAGCTCCCGCATGCAAATCATCTTGCACAAAAGAACTCTTCCGTGCTACGCAAGACAACGAATAAGGCCAAATGAATGTCACTAAGGCATTAAAGAACAAAGACTGCAATACTGTTATCGTGTCCATATATTCTGGCGTCATTTTGATCGTTAAGATTGCTATGTTCACGTGGTGATGTGATTGCGTCGAAGCAATCACATCACCGGGCACGCACGTAGCGTACTTTTCTTATTGTGCAGTGTGGTGATATTTCTGAGGCAAAAGGCCGGCCTCATATTTTTATTCCATTCGACATGTACCAACAAGCCCAGTCCATCGCCTTGATCTTATTAAACATGCATGCGCGCGTGCCCCCCCCCCCCCCCTCCCCCCGCCCCCCGCACACACACAAATACGCACACGAAAAACGCTCGTATAAGATTACAAGAACTGAAATGTGGGCGAGTTTATGGGAGTTCATACTTGAACTTCATACTTGAATTAACTTGAACGAGAAGTAGAATGAAAAGATGATGCAAGAAAGAGCATGTAATGGAACAGATAAGCACTTGTCCGATCTTGTGTTCAGAATCAGAATCGTTTATTTCCCGTCCAAAAAAAAAAAGGAACAAATACATCATAAGTTCGTACAGAAGGAGGTCCCGTAGTTACACACTGAAATGGGGCCTCCTGTGCTCAATAACGTGAATAATATAGGCAAAATGGCAATGTGGAGACTTAATAATCACAAAATATAATTTGATACAAGCAAGAAAGTAAGCTTAAAAGAGCGCTACCAAAAAGCATTGAACAACTAAAGGAATCTGGCTTAGTCAATGAGGGTAAGAAGGTACAGTCGCGCTCAATATGAGTTGCAACACGCTGGCTGTGATTAAAGTGACCCCAAGCCTGAACAATGACACCGACAAACGTTCAATTTGTTCAGAAAGTACGTCTAATTGATATAGTTTAATTTACCAGTTTTTTTTTCTATGTAGGTCCACTTTGCAGTGTTGGCGCCATTTTGAGTGTAGACAGTGCGTTACAACTCGTATTGAGCGCGACTACACGTGCCGTGACGCCATCGTACGACGTCACAGCATGTACCGTCGTAGTGACATCATCACGACGTCATATGGTAATGTCATCACGTGATTTTTTCCATCATTCATGTTGGCACCGACGCCAATGGACATTTATCCCGTTTGATGAGGCACATAACCTTTCGCATTAATAAAGTATTGAATGAAACCATAGGCGTGCGCACGGGGGTGGCAGGAGGGTGAGAAGGGGGGGGGGGGCAAAGCCAGCCCCCTACATTGACATATAGGGAAGGGGGGGGGCGCCACGATGAACCTTCCCCCCCCCCCCCCCCCCCCTGAAGGGGAACCCTGCGCACGCTTATGGATGGAACGTAACCGTTCACAGCTCGCAGTTAAGAGCAAACGTAATTTCTGACAAGGCGCGACGATGGCGACAGATTTCACAGCGATACGCGAAACGTGAAGCCGCCAAGTGCGCCGCGGAGATATGTTTTACGGCCGTAGGTGTCACTCACTCCAACGGAAAATGAATAATAGTCACGCGCAAAAACATAATAAAAAATGAGGTCAACGGACGGCGCGATAAATGTATCCCTCATGCTTTTCAGGCGGCGTGGACAATTGTGCACCGAGGCATTCATAAATTGCACGCAATCGCTGGAAAAGAATAGGCGCCTGCAAGCATGATAACATAGAGAGAGAAACGATCCCCTTGAGGGTTTCTCTAGGACTCTACTACTACTACTACTACTACTGCTACTACTACTACTACTACTACCAATAATAATAATAATAATAATAATAATAATAATAATAATAATAATAATAATAATAATAATAATAATAATAATAATAATAATAATAATAATAATAATAAATTGGGGGGACCCTTAAGCTTCGCATTTAAGAATTGAACGCGATAGCGATATCCTGTCCCGAGTGCGTACATCAACCACCTAGTGCATACTATGTAATGGGTAGCATGCTTTAAACCACGATAAATTATGCGCGTGAAGTGTTTTCGAACTTGATATGCACCCACTACGCGGTCTTAAGGGAATACGCGCAGTAACGTGTGTGTGCCTTTTGTAATGGGTGGCCGGCTTTGAACCACGATGTCGTTATGATATTCACATATTCTGACGCCCGATGGCAATGTACGCTTGTACCACGCAATATTACTGCGACATTAAATGTTGTATTGTGACGCCTGTATACAGGACGCGCGAGTTTGTAAAGCATGAAAGTTATTTACACAGCATTTTCAAGCAGCGGAAGTTATTTTCGCAGTATTTAAAAGCAGACGCGTGGCTGTGTGGTAGAACATCTGCTTGCCACGCAGACGACCGTCGTTCGATCCTCACTCGGACCTGGAAATTTTATTATTTATTTTACTTGAATCTTTCTCGATCTTTCGGTCACAGAGAAGATTATGTTTTTTCGCTCACAACCAACGACGCCGACGCCGGAATTTCTGAAAAACGAGCTCTTTCACGCTATCGCGTTAAGAATAATGATGATAATAATAATAATAATAATAATAATAATAATAATAACAATAATTATTTGGTTTCAATGTGCGAGACCCACGATATGATTATGAGAGACACCGTAGTGAACGGATCCGGAAATTTCGACCACCTGGGTTTCTTTAACGTGCACCTAAATATAAGCATACAGACCTCAAGCATTTTCGGCCCCACAGAAAAGGCGGCCTCCCCGGTCGGGATTCTACTCCACGACCTTCGGGTCAGCAGTCAAACACGATAAACGCAAGATCGCCGCGACGAGTAAGACAATGAGAGATACGCAGAGTAAGCGGGGAGATATATTGAATTATGGAATTCTATACCTGGCGACATTCGTTCACTCCCGCTGAACGATTTTGTGGCTAAGGTTCTTGAAAATGTTTATGTATAACAGATACTTTATTACTCTATTGTTGCTAATGGTTTTTCTTGTGATTTATGTTGTATGATTTTGTCTGTTCTATTACTTTCTGCATTGTATAACCCCACTCCTGCAATAGCCCTCTCACAGGGCTGCAGTATGTAAAAATAAATAAATAAATAAATATACAAGTCGATATTGGAACAAGCCGCTAGAAACTTTAACGTTTCACTTTATGCGACAAAATGCGCGCCCGATCCAGTCACTGTCAAAGGTCACTACGATGTCACGGAGTCTAGCGTATTTTCTTGTACGTGGGCCCCTTTGATTCACTTAAAAAGCTGGTGTTAGATTGAAACATAAATTCTGACATGTTAGGTGCTAAACCCACGACATGTTTGTCGGGGACACCGAGGCGGGTGTAACACGGATAAATTTTGACCAACCGGTGTTACTTAACATGCACCCTTTTTCATTTAACACGCATCGTTTGCGTTTATTCCCGCCTAAATTTCAATTTCAATTTTCAATTTCAATTTTATTCCATTTTTCTTGACGTACACAAAAAAAAAATGGAGGAGGCCCAAACAAAAAGTGAAACACTGTTCTCTTCACGGGGATTCGGGCCCCCCCTTACAAGGCATTGAGTATGACAGTGCATGGATGCGGTACAAATAAAAATAAATGTCGCGTTCTTGCTGTAAAATTAAAGAATTAGCACACAGTGAAGTTCATGTTGATCGGTTAAGCAAAAATAATCGCGCCTTACCTGTTCCTAAACACGACGTCAGGTGAGCGCTGGTGCCAGAAATCCTGAAAGGCGTCACCACCATTCGTGTGTTTCTTTACATCCCTTGCGAATTCTCTGGCTCGCCGAGATGTCGGCTCACGGGCTATGGTGACCTTATGATGGTTATTCCAGAAACGTAATTAGTTACAGCTTAACTCAAGAAATGTACCTTTCTAACCTTTCTTTTCACCCGCCACGGTGGTCTAGTGGTTATGGTACTCGAATACTGACACAAAGGTCGCGGGTTCGAATCCCTGCTTGAGAGCCGTGTACTTAAATTTAGGTCACATTAATGAACCCCAGGTGGTCAAAATTTCCGAGGCCCTTCACTACGGCGTCCCACATAATCATAGCGTTGTTTTGGAACGTTAAACCCCAGCAATTATTAGCCTTTCTTTTCGAATAGGCCTTCTTAAGAAAGCTCGGAATGAAAGGATTGCGTGGCGGAGCATAGTAGCTCCAGACTTAGCGAAGTAAAACGAACACTGGCTAAGAAGTAAAATGTATTGACCAAAAACATGACGTTTCGGGGCTCCTACAGGTTCCTTGATCATAGTAAAAGCAAACCCAGCGGCTCTTTTTAAAATAAACACGCTCTCGTAAAACGTACATACGTAAACACACGCCCGCAGGGACCCGGAGACAAACTTCTCGTTCCAAGTATTTTACTTCTTGGCTGCTGTTTGTTTTACTTCACTTTGTTCGTTCCACGCCAGCAGGCTTCTGTCCAACTCTATCGCTACAGACCTCCGATCGCTGCAAGGATTTCGTTTCTGCATGTACGAATTGTATACAGAATTTGTGTTTGTTCAAGCAGCCCGGGAACTTCAGACAGCACGCACAGACGTTCTCTTCACTCGGCATGTGCCATGTTTTGTTCGTTGTTTTTCTTCGCGAAGCACTTAAAAAGAGAGAAAGACATTGAACTATCTCCTAGTTGTAGACATTAAGTTTCCTCCCAACCATTGGCATAGCTCGGGGGAAAGGGGGGGGATTCAACTCTCTGACATTTTTGCATTTTGTACGTGTGTATATTTGCAAGCACAGATACATAAAGGAGGCTCCTCGTGTCTTGTCGCATGTTTACGTTAAAACACACACACACACGCACGCACGCACACACACACGCACACGCACACACACACACACACACACACAAACCTAAAGGTTACGCTAAACGATGTTTGTTCCAGCTTTCATGTATAAACTATTTTACGGATGGGTTTCATTGCCGCCACATGCGGCTGTAGCCGAACAGTGCTACAGTATGGAAGCAATAAAACGGTCGGATAGGTGTATTTGACGCTTCACGATATTTATCAATTCGTCCGCCTCGGTGGAGCAGTGGTTGTGGTGCTCGGCTGCACGCTGACCCGCAGGTCGCGGGTTCGATACCGGCCGCGCCGATCGCGTTTCGACGGAGGCGAAATGCTAGAGGCCATTGCACTGTGCGATGCCAGTGCACGCACGTTAAAGAGCCCCTGGTGGTCGAAATTTCCGGAGCCCCCGCACTAAGCGTCCCTCATAATGTTATCGTGGTCCTGGGGCGTAAAAACCCGGTTATTATTATTATTATTATTATCTTTATCAATCCACGTCGCGATATACAAAAATAACAAGAGACTCGGTTAACAACCCAAGGTGACGGGGCGCTTCTGTCTTACGTAAAATCATATATAGCGGCATAAACTCCCTCTCCTCTTTCCTTTTTTTTCTTTAACTACAGAACACACCATTCACGTTTACCGATTCGCACTTCGCAGCTGAAGCTCGAATCGTCAAACGCAAATAGAGTATCGATTGACGTTTGTCCAATACGACATTTCGCGCCTTTCCACGAAAGTTCGAGAAGGTTCGACAGAAACATACGCCGCTTGAGATCAAACCGTGTGGACGCTGCAGGTGTGCATTCCACTCCTCTGACGATGTGCATTTGCGTACAGCAAAATCTTCGCAAACGGATGGCTTCTGTTTTCTGTCTCTCTCTTTTTCACAGCGATGTTTTTGTGTGGCTAGGTAAGTCGCGTAAAACAACAGTTTTACGCAAACCGGTTAACTGGACTAATCCAGCGCTTCTTGCGTCAAAAAAAGAAAAAAAAATGTCGCAAAAGTAAACATAAAGGGGTGTGATTTTGCCGACATGACATAATGACAGAAAAATTTTGCCTCAGCTCCAGATGATACAAGAAGTTACAGACGGTGTTATCCGGACGGCGCAGTCAGTTACGGCTGATATAATAAGCTGACGGAGTTGTTGCTTGAAGCCTAGACTCCGGATGGTGCTTCACTATTATGTAGTATCCTCTATGGTAAGTTACAGAGTGTAACTAATTCCGAACGATACAGTAAGTTACAAACGATGATGCTGTCTAGTGCTTATACTTCAGATACAATAGAGTACTATTGCGTCGTCTGGACTATACAAGCTACCCAGCAAGTTACAGGCACTGTTGACGTCTGGAGCGCCTGTTGCACATGATGTAACAATGTTGTACTGCCTGATGTATAAGTTAGAGGCTCTGTTGTCATCTGGAGCGCCTGTTGCACACAATGAAGCAATGTTGTACTGCCTGAAGTATAAGCAGTATAGACGGCAAGCATACCTTCCAGTGCGTGATTAAGTACGTACGCACAACAGGCAGGCCACGCTAGTGAGTGCGACAAAACGCATCTGTCGTTCAACAGATGCGATGCGAACGATGCAACAGATGCGAACGACGATGCATCATATTACTAAGCCTAAAAAAAAAAAAAACGCGCAAACACGAAGCGCAATGCACAACTCACCCCATTGTGGTATTCCTGTATGCGCAGACGCGCACTACGTTGAAGTTCGGCTACAAAAGCGACTACGTAGTACACAGAATCGGTCGGGCTGAGCACTAGAAGACGGCGCAGCCGGAGGAAAACCAGCACGACACTAGGAGCACACGCAGGAGAAGAAAAAACATCTTCGAGGCTGACGTTCTCTAATGATATTTTCGGGCCGGCATTTGACGACGCTGTAGAGGGGGGGAAATGCGAGGGCTATGTGCGAATGACGATCTTCAGACGACGGATATCCATTCAGAGCGCGATATTTGTTGCTTTTTTTTTTTCTTTGTGCTTGAGCGTACACCGCTCCTAACGCGCACTGCACTAGAGAAGCTCCCGGCTGTCGGGCGGTCGCAGAAGGTGTGCTAGCTGCAGTCAGAGGTGATTCCGTGCCGCTCTCTCTCTCTCTCTTTGTGTTTCTTTTATTTTTGTTTCATTCAGTCACTCTCTCCCCTCACCTCCCGCCGCCGTACGTTATACAACACCTATTTTCA
>JALIZH010032741.1:0-11485 GCA_030522465.1 Rhipicephalus appendiculatus | reverse complement strand
ACATACAGACGACGTCCGGTAAGCATCAACAGGTCAACGGGGACGCTACCGTGCGTATGTGTACAGGGGCTTCGAAGTAAATGGAGAAAGCAACGCAAAAACAGTGGTGGCTGAAAAAAGCGATGTTGGAAAATGGACACAACCGCTAAAAAGCGCTAGCTACGGAGCCTGCCAGACAGTCACCCGCTGAAGACGAGGTCGAATGGGCCGCGAAACGTTGGGCCAGTTTTTTTTAATTAAAAACTAAAGAAAGCTAAACCTGACTTGAGAGTATTTTTTATTATAATAATGTCCACGAGGCATTAAATCCTTCTCTTGTGAGTCAGCGGTTGTTGCTTGTTTCGCTTTTCAGTTCTTGCTTTTCATGCGCTAGGAACAAGGACAGAGGCGCAGGTTTCTTGTGGGTTCGTTCGTAAAATATCAGAGGCATAGGTCGTATCATCAGAGAATATGGGTGCGACGATGTTGGAATCGACCCTGTGTGTGAGGAGAGCGGCACAGGATTATTGATGTCGTACTGAGTCTGCATGATAAGTTTACCACTAAGGTACACGAAATGACTCTGTCATTTCTGTAAACCCAATTTAGAAATTGTTCGGTGAAGTCTCATTGTAGCATTTATGTAACATAATACAGCCACTTTTACGGCTGCGAATGTATACGGTCCAGCGAGGTGTGAGAACCCCACCCTGTATACTTCGAAACTGTGGCCTCTGTTCGAAACAAAGCATTAACAAGTCGCCCAAGTTGAAGACTTCCAGGAGTTTGTGTATTATGTTGTGGGTTTGCCATGATTATGGTATCGATGTTTGCATTTTTCGGAGTGCGGCCCACATTGATTCATACATCTGACCTCTTTTTTTTTCAAGCCAAGTTCAGATTCTTAAGACGAGGACCGCAATGCGTCGCAGGCTTGAAAGTGCAAAGCTGGCGTAACTGCCTTTCACTAGTTTGACTAGCCTCAGCGACGGATTGTAGAATCAAAGCATTAAATTTATTTCTGTACCAGTTCTGATAAGGAACTCAGATCATTTCTAGTGTACGAAGAGACAGAAAAAAAACGGCACCTAGTGAAAAAAATTTATACCATCTTCCCAAAGGGAACTCTGATGGGATGCGAAGCAGCAGGGTTGCGCATGGGAGCGGTGGAGAGGGTGAAGCGAGAGAGAGGTGACACGTACAGACATGTTTCAACGCGTACGTTAGGCGCGCGTCAGGCGGCAGCTGCGGACGCTGCGGCGAGCGCGTGGCAGGCGAGGGAGAGAGTGACGTCAGCGCGCACTGCGAGGGGAGCGTGACGTCAACGCGCAGCTGCGGCGTGACGTACTTGGCACCGCTCCAACACCTGCGGCGAGGGGAGCGCGTTGCGGCGCGTTCGTACGGACGGAGGGACAGCGTTACACAGCCTACTCAAAGAGCTGCTTCGCATCTAATAACCAACAATTAATCGCTATAATTTTCCTAAAATCGCAGGAAACGCTTCTGAAAGACCCGACTGATACCGCGCCGCGCAAGAGAGGGTGCTACCGCCTCGGCAAGCCCGTGATCGACAAGGGAATCGCTGGGTTGCCTGTGCTACGCACTTCCGAAGGTTTCACGGTAGTGGAACTTCATTAAGCGCAGGATTTTGAACTGCACCAACACATACACAAGAACGACATTAGCGCAGGATTTTTTTTTTGCATTGAAAACGCTTGATTGATTTCACACTCGCACACTTGTGCGTGTGTCCTTGGTAAACTGCTGTCAGAAAAGAGGAGTTTGCAATCGCACTTCTTGTAGTGATCAGCAAGATGACTACTGATTAACCCTTTGAGCGAGTAAGCGCGCTCCCATAGTATTTTCTCGATATATCGACCGATGTAGGACCACCCGCAAGTTCGTGGGATTCTACATGCAACATTACTTCGGCAGTCAAGGATTTTTTGCACGTGCTTCTTCTCGCAAAGTGGTTTTGATTTTTTAATGAAAGGGAAATAAGTCCACTACTTTTTTCATAATTTTTTGTGTAAAGTCAAGTGTATATTGCTTTTTATTTGTGCTTAATGGTTTCAGATTACAACCATGATACGTTTGCAATTTCATATTTTCCTGCAAAACTTTATTTTATCTTTGTAGAAGTATTCAATGCATCTGCAATATTACCTTTCTGTATGTTTCCTTATATAAGTACTTAATCCCTCCCGCTTGCGTCGCCGTGCTTAGCTGCAAACTGCTGTTCTTACAGGTGGGAGGACCTCGTCAGGTGCTAATGCCTTTTGTCCTCCCGTTCTTTAGTAATTTTGTACACTTGAATAAAAATCATACCAGAGTTCAATCAACCATTGATCCTCTTCCAGAAACCTCATAGCTTGCGGCGTGCCGTGAAAGGCATTCTTACTCGAGATATTTAACAGCGTAGCTGCTTAAGCTTGCCAAAACTCCGTGTGGCGTTAGCACGAAACGGGACGGGTATGAGCTAAGCAGCTTCTAGTATAGCGTAGTCATACATACCATGTTAATGCAAGTGGGAGCCAAGGGGAAGTGAGGGTGAGGAGGGGTGTTGCGAGAAAGAAAGAAAGAAAGAAAGAAAGAAAGAAAGAAAGAAAGGGGGAGGAGAGAAGGTACAGCACGCCTAGCCTTGTGTACTATTGTTTAGCGAGGAGATGGGAAAGGGGAGTAAGGGTGACGAGACATGATGTGCGGGGGAGGATAAAGGAAAGGAGGAAGAGAGAGGGTAAAGCAGAGCAGAGCCATCTATAGCATAGTATAGCAAGGTTTGGGAAAGGTAAGTGAGGATAAAGAGGACAAAAAGAAGGAAGAGAGAGGGCAAAGCATCGCATATGTATGTAGAGGACAGTATAACAAGCGGGTGGGAAAGAGAATCGAGGGTGAGTAAGAGGGGAGAGAGTAAGGCGCCGCATATATATTTTTCCGCCCCTTGCTATTCCATAGCAATGGGGTGGGAAAGTGAAGTGAGGTTGAAGAGGAGGGAAAGGAGGAGGGGTAGGCCACCAGCTTCACTGTTTCCCCACTATTCGCGCAACTCTAGTGCGTGTTATCTGCCCTAATTTTTCGTGCCGCTTTTTTCAAATTGTGCGTGATTAGGAATGTACGGGATGAATGCAGTGCTTTCTTGCTGGTCTTTTTCTTTCTTTTTGCTTTTGAGCGATTTCAATGTCAGTATCCGGCGGCAAGTTGTGTTTTCGTACAAATTACTTTCTTCACACTTATATCAGAGTTAATACAACACACTTAAAAACAATTATTGTCCCCCCTATCCTTTCAATGCTTCATATCTGCTGGCTTTCTTTAATGTTGTGTCAAAAAAAAAAAACAAGGCCCTCAAAAATTATATTCTTTCATTTATCAATTGCCCAGGAACTCCCGAGAGCAAGTCAACAGAAAACACGCCAGAGGTAGCCTCTGCGTTGGCTTTGGAAAGATGTATTCATTCGGTGGTTTTAAGACCTTTAAAGGGCTGCCATCGGACAAGATCTTCCAACGCTACGTTTTGCCAACTTCTAGCATACAGACGAGCAAGGAAGCGTTAACAAACGCGCTTCATACGTGGTCATTGCCAAAACCTCGCTTATGGCAAGTACAGTCCCCCCTAATGCCACAGTATGCAGCGACACTCAGCAAGTACCGAAGAAGTCACCTAAGTTTTGTATTCCCCTGAGGCTTGGCAAAGTTGAAATGCTCCGATTAGGAGCGCTGCTCTGGTCGCAAGCAGTGACGAAGCTGATCGAACTTTACGATAATAATACCTAGGGTTATTCAAGTTGCTACGGGCAACGGAAGGCTCAACCTAGCAACTTTTTCCACGGGAAAAGCCCACAAGTACGACTGCCCATTTAGGGTGAGCACCACGTTGTACTATGCGTAAGGACAGGCTTTCAAAATGAAAAGAAAAAAAAACACTTCTCAATATGAAGCGCGCGCAACAACGCGCTGAATTCCAAAGTAATGCTGCATACAAAATCCCACAAAATTACGGGTTGTGCTGCACATGGGTCAAACCTGTCAATGTATGAACAAGGGACTACGCGAACGTGCGTACTCGTACAAAAGATCAAGCAGCAGTCGCCTCGCTGATAACTGCAAGGATTGTGCAAACATGTCTTTGCTGATTGCAGTCTATCAGGAACAATCGAAAAACAATGGCAACTCGAAATCTATGAGGCATTTTGCATACAAAAGACGTCTAGATAATTGCGTCGCTATGGCTCAGCCGAAATCAAATTCTGTACCTTTCGAACATGCGGTACAGCATTGTTTAGAGATATATCTTGGCTTAAGATGCGTGCGGGGATTGTCTTTGTTTTTCATTATATATTTATGTGCAAACGTAATAAGACACTGGTTGTTAGCGCCATGACTGTCTTCTCTCTCTTTGTATGCTTCCATGTGCTCTTTTTTTTCAGTCTATTTACAGCTACTTACCAACCAGACAAAGTGAATGCGTTGAAACGCTGCTGAGTAAGGCAGTTGCTACCTAGACGAAGACCACTCTAGCTGTCGAAACGTTGGCTCAATGGACATTTCATGTTGAAGAATTTTTCATCACAAGAGCAGGTGGTCGATTGCACGATAGATGTAAGAGTGCCATATACTTTCCAGATAATTTTGTACATTGGGCCCATCTAACCGAACAGCGCCAATTCACAATTTGTTTAGAAATAAAAAAAATTGGATACAGGCAAAATTGACAAGCGTCGGCGAGCGACGAATCTTACTGGAATGGAAAGTATGACTGAAATGAACTGTCTACCATTCAGAGACATTTTAAAAGAAGAATTAAAAAGAGCTGGGATTGCTGGTACGTATTCATGCTAAAGGACTGGTTACAAACAAGGACATAGGAGAAACGTCAAGACACCACAAACGCGTTTCTGGTGTCTTGACGTCTCTCTTATGTCTTTGTTTGCAGGCCCAGTGAATTAGCATGAATGCGTATCAACAATCTCTGTTCTTTTTCATTCTTGTTTTAAATGTATCTGAATGTTTGTGGTGTCTTGACTACTGCTATCTTGTGTTCGTGTTTGCCCGTCCAGCATTTTAACTTGAAAACAAAACTCCCAGGGTCCTCTGAGCACTCGCCTAAGACTGGAAGGCAAAAACCATCTGCTTTTTGTTCTCAGTCGGTGCATTCCTCCTTCCCGACCCCTCTGAACGCTTTCTGCACCTAACGTGGTTTCGCACCACCTTCAGGATGGGAGGCATTGCAAGCTTTCGGCACCTCTCTTGGTTTGGCAACACCACGTCGATCGGCCAACTTTTGCCCAAGCAACGATGTCATATGATGACGTCATCATGTGACGTCGCGTTTTGTGGCGCCATGACGATGTCATTGTGACGTCATGATGACGCCACAAATTTTGGGAATTTGTGACGTTAATATGGTGACGTCATCCTGTGATGACTTTTTGCATCACTCGTGTTGTATCAACCAATGTGGGACGCCAACGGTTAATTTTCGTGTTTGAATAGGCCTCTATGCCTCCCGCCTTAATAAAAAAAATATCGCAGTTTGCAGGGTTATCAAACGTTAACTGTCGGAGCCGAGGCGCTCGCCAAAAATCGATTTCGATAAAAAAGTCTGAGAAAATTACACACATATAGGCGTTAGTTGTAGAGTATTTTCCCCAAATATTTTGAGCGGCAAAAATTTTTTGCGCATGTGACCACCATTTGAAATTCACGAAACGGGGGGAAACCAGGTGCGAAAAGAAAATTCCCTATAAATCGACGGTTTCGCGCATTCTTTCAAGAAACACTTGCTTTTTTGCGTTTTTTGAGCATCGTGCTTTTATTATAGAACAGTTCCTTATGGTAGCTTTTTATTTTTCACTGCTTAGGGCGTAGGTAAAATTGAGGAAATTGTAACGTTTTCGGGAATTTTTCTACAATAGAAGATTATTGATGAAATACGTAACTTACATTTAACAAACTTTCCAGAAAACGTACTATTTCCTAAGCTGTTCTTAGTCGATGCTTTCATGTCCGGGAACCATATGGTAACGCAAGTGAGAATCATAAACGGGTATGCTCCACAGAAATTGGGTAAATCCCACTTCACACCACTGGTCCACTCAAAATGAAGGCAACAGTTAGCCCAACAAACGGGTATGTGCCACAGAAATCTGTGCGGCCTATCAGAAAGCTATCATCATCATAAACGCGTATATGCCACAGAGATTGGGCAAATCCCACTACCCACAACTTCCATTGAAATAGAAGAGGTCAACAGTTATACCCAACAAATGGAGTGCGCTTTACCATAGTCACACCACTGTCACGTGATCCTTTGTGGTTATAAAAGGTGGTGGCTATACTATCCCCTGAAAGCTTAACAAAGAGTGTTTAATGAATAGCAGTGATACAACATCTCTGCAAGACTTGCAAAACATAGAAATGCGATAGCTTGATGAAGGGAATACCACCAGCATCGCTGTTTCATGAGCGTCCTCGAAGCGGAGCTGGTTGAATTTCTTTCTTTCTTTGTTTCTCTCTCTCTCTTCATTCTCGTTTTCTCGCATATCGTTCTCACCCACCAACAAATCGGTGCACATGTTCTGGGAGCAAAACAGAAGAGGAAGACGAGGACGATGACAAGGAAGAAGTGGACGAAGTGAGCGCATGCCTGTTCATGAGGATGCTAATTTCTTATGTGCGACACATGGGAAACCTCAAGCATAACAGCTCAGCTGTAGAAGCATGTGGTAAGATCAACTTTCCATGAGTCTAGAGAAGCAATTATGTGCTCTTGAGAGTGTTGTTAAAGATAAAAAGTAGGCAAGGGACTGATATGACAGTAACCTCCACAGCTGTCGGTTCCGGCTATACAACAGAAAAATGCAGGCCTTTATGGAGCGCCTCATGATCACATCTGTACTTGGCCCGTAAAAGCCAAGAATGTATAGAATTTAGGTATTCATAAACAAAGAAAACAGAAATATATCGGACATCCACGACACGTAACAAAACCGGAACGGCTCAAGCCGACCAGGTGAGTGCTTGTCGCCGTTCCGTTCTCAAGATAATCAGGGGCCGTTCGCTTGATAGGTCAGGTGATAGGACGGAATCTGCTTCACAAGAGTGTTTGACAAGAGCACTGATAAGGCTGAAGTAGAGCGTCCAGGAAAACTAAACAAGGAAACCAGACGCAAACAAGCAAACTCTATCGAGCGGCGCTGCTCCATTTCCGCGTGCTCCAACCTGTCTTTCTGCCAGAGATACCACAACCGCGATGGTAGAGCTAATAGTTTCAGGGGCAGCAATGACGTATACGTTCGATAAAGGCTTGCCTCATGGGCGAAGTTTGTTATGGCAACTTGCCACTTGCTTGATCGATATCACAGCGAGCCTCTTCCTCATGTTGTTTTTGAACGTGCATTATGCTCCGCGACCATTCAGCTGATTCTTGCGCGGAAGCTTGCTTCATAGGCGAGGTTTGTTTTGTGGCACTGGCGTTATGAACATCACCGCGAGCTTCTTGCTCGAATTGTTTCGAACGCGTGTTAAGTTCCACAACCTTACAACTGAATCTAACAAGTACGTGCATTTCACCACTGGGATTTGAAATCACCACGGGCAACGGCAAATCGCAGTGTTATCCCATCCAGCGTTCATTCTGGATCAGTCAACTAATCAACCGAATACATAGATTTATTTGAGGTAACGAAGTTCGCATCTATTTGAACCTGTAGCTTAAAGACTAGCTACCGTTTCTAGATGAATTTCATCGTCATTTAGGCCACAGAAAGAAACTTAACAAAATATCAACCAATGACAAAGTAACTTTGGATAAAGAATTATTCGAAAATACAATTGCCCCGAAGGGTAGTTACGACACACTGTGTCCTTCCTATGCGGACGAACGCCGATGTCGCATAAAATGCCACAAATTAGCGTAAACATGTTTTTGCTGCGTCTACAAACCACAAGACTGACGGAATTTTAGTGCCGGATTTTAATTGCACATGAGTTCTCTAGATTCTGCCTTCATTCTCTGGCGCAGGTTGCATGAAGGTTGCTCGTATCACGGCCGCTAAATTATCACGTGAATTTGCGTCTAGTGGTACACGCTTTCCCGCACAGTGGCATGTCTCTAAAAGATCTCTGGCGTTCTTGTCAACGACCTTCCTAGACAGATTCCCAGCCCACGAACGGGGGGGAAAAGGTAGTCATTTATCTTGTGGTTAGCACTCCGTGCCCGGCCCACCGATCACAGAGGCTGTTCAAAGCGACTATGTGGTGTGAATACGTCATCATGTGACGTCACTTTTGTGTGGCGTCATGGCGACGCCATAATGATGCCTCAAATTATGGCGATCTGTGACGTCAAGACGACGTCATGGGGTGATATCATCACGTAATGATAATTTTTGACGTCACTCGTATAGACGCTGCCGACTCGGGACCCCGAGGGACAATCATCTCCCGTTTGATGAGGCATTTAAGGCTTTCGCCTTCATAAGCTACACGACGTTTGCTGGTGAATGTACATAGCGAGTGGGTCGAATGCTGCGGCTGATTTGTGCTGCCCTTATGCTGGCTATAACACCTTTCAGTCGAGCTTGCATTCTCCTGACGCGAACAATACGTGCTGAAAAGCCCTAATTTATTTGTGCCACTCTCAAACGATGGAGACCACTGAAGTCGCTTCAGCGGTCTCCATGGCGGTGACCGCGTGCGCGGGAACTCCGTTTTCTGCAGAGACAGCGACTGTAAACAATCTTGTTATTTCTATTCGTCGAAAATTCTTATTTTGGACAGTAAAGAACATATTTGGTTTCGAAACTGCTCACAGAAATGTCCTGGAAAGTTTCCGCGAGGTGTTTTTGTAGAGCACAGGCAGCAAAACCTGTGGGAGAGCGCACCCGTGGTATCCTACACGGCACGCAATCGAGGCGCGTTCGATGGAGGGCGACTACGTAACTCCTCGTCCCCAATATATAAGGATATTCTTTCCCACGAGGTTATGCGAAATCTTTGCTCAATAAGTATTTTCGTCAAATTGCCAAGTTCGGCTAATCTTCTGACACTATTCTTTTGTTGTTCCTGTTTCCTTGTGGCACCATTCATTACGGAGGTTTGTCAAAAAATTGTGGGGTTTACAGAAAATAATTGAAATTTACAAATAAAAAAAAACTGCCTTGATAAGTATCCACACGTTATCTGAGTCAGTTCAAAGTGAACTGGCTCATCTTTATTAATGAATTAACTAACGATAAAATATAACTTTTAAAAATGGCAAACGACGGAAGTCAGTGATAAAGCCTTTTATTATTATGCTTGGTGAAAGTGTCCTCTTCATTTTCTTTTTCACGGTGGGCGCTGCTCTTGCGTTGGCTGTAAAATACATAGCCTTTAGAAGAAGAAGTTGATCAGCACCCGCAGTGCCACTAGTGGGTATTTATTTCTTATTATGGCTGTGTTCCAATTCTGGACATCATCGTAGACAGTCTACGCTGACAGCTTAGAAGACGGCATCGAGCCCATGTTGTCCGAGAAATGGAACGCGTCTAGAAGACGTCTACGCGACGTGACGCCGCCTCGCGTCGAGAAGCTAAGAAAAACAAACGTAACGGTTATTTCTTTAGCTTCTTTCGTGTTCATATCTATGAAAAATTTAACGTAGCTTACATTGAGCGCCTGGAAAAGCGTCTGCTTGTGCGCAGACGACCATATCGGCGAGATCGGAGCTATCCGGCCATTTCGCTGAGCCGCCATCTTGTTTGGACAGCAAAGTAGCCTGCATCGTATTTGTCTCCGATGCTGTCTTCGCGAAGCTGTCTATTTTGCCGTCTACGTGAGAATTGGAACGGGACTTAAGATGGCCGCTGTCCATTTAGCCGTCTATTTTGCCGTCTACGGTGAGTATTGGAACACACCCTATGTAGGTACAGCTAATAACGTGAAGGTTATATACCTCATATGCCATGGAATCAGATCCTTTGAAATTTAATGTACGGGCCGTCTTTTTGGTCCAGCCATCGCTGCATAAAATCGAAGCTCGAGGTTCTTCTGGAATGTATATGAGAAAACGACACATTTTAATTAATGGATGATGAAAATATACCTGCCGCGACTTTTTATATTTTCGAAAGCTACCTTGACTTTTTTTTCAGTTCTAATTGGAGACACCGGTCACTTGAGGGCACAAGGAAGTGGTGCGATGTTGCGTAGTTATTCTGTGGGTCAAATAATTATGAATAACGCATTCCTCTATTTGATAGCCCGGCAAGCGGAATCCTTTGTTTTCCAGGTGCGAGCTGTGCACACTCGTAAAGCCCATCTGATTTTTAACCATTGTGGGTGGCTGTCATCATATAGTCTATTTGATTTTTAACCATTGTGGGTGGCTGTCATCATATAGTGTAGTGAGTGATGTTATTGTTGGTATTAACGAGTCAAACAGTGTCAGTATCAAATCGCATCTTAGGTAATATTTATTTTTTGTGGATGCTGCGCTAATCATCAAAACAGAGGTTTGATTTGATGAGGCGTGGGCACTGGATCCGCTCACTTTCATTTGGTAAAAAATAACGCAGAAAAATTTCGCGAACGCCTGTTTTTCACTGCCGTTATTCATAAGTGTATTCGCATTGCTATAGCAATGCGAATACACTTATGAACCGTGTTCAAGACGCACAATGGCGCGTGTTGAACACGGTCGGCACGTTCGAGTCCCACAGGAGCAGTGCGCATTCACGGGTCGTGAATGTGCATTTCTAAGACGCCGTGCACGTGCGCGAAAATGGTACACACCGGCCAATGTCACGTTGAGATCTGCAGTTTGCGTTGGTTACCTCAGACCTGAATGCACATTCTGGCTTAACAGAGCGAGCGAACATGATGCACTATTTCAATTCCATTCATTCATCTTAATTTGTCAAAAAACATAAAAAATATTGCGGATAGGCTCCTATGCTAAAAGCCGCAAGAAAATCGGAGACCGTTTACGTGACATGTGACACCATCGAAAGGTCTGTAAAAGAATCATGCAAAATCGTACTTTTCAATCATCCGTACCTCAGTGTCCCAATACCTAGCTCATATGATTAACTTGTTGGAACGGCTGACAGACCCTGCGTGAGGCGACAACTGTGGCGCTAAAGAGACGGGCATACATATTGGTCTCCCCACGCTAAATTTCCCAGCCAAACTGTACGATTGTTCGCTGTCCGATTAAAACGATCTCAGCCTGTGTTCCTACGGATACTCTAGGGCAGAAGGCATTGTTCGCACTATTGAAATTTGCGAAGAAAGATTATGAGAAAGATTAAGCCATTCTGAGGGCGGTGTTACTTCTTTTGTGTTCGTCTCGTTTTATCTCTATCGATATCGTCTCGTTTTATCTCTTGGGTCATAAAGGCCAGGCGAAACTGCCTCCGCGTAAACTGTCTGCCCCTTCATGCATTCTATCTCTCGAACAACAACCATCCTTCTTCTCTCTGATATACCCTCACCTTTAGTCATATCGTCTAATTGGTGTGCC
>JALIZH010032739.1:0-10659 GCA_030522465.1 Rhipicephalus appendiculatus | reverse complement strand
TTAATGTTTCAGCGCTCTATGAATGTGAGTAGCGTAGAGCTAAGGTGCACAGCAGTGCTCAATGCGTTGTCGTTGAGGTTCTAGATCATCAGGTCTCACGTGAGGTGGTTGCATTAACCACACGGGCCTGTTAGTACGCTATGTTTATTCCCTTTACGTTGTTATATTCAGTGAGTGTTTATGGATCGTATGATCACTTGATCTGAGAATTGGCGCTTTACCGAACGTTGAGGTTAGGGATACGTTTCAGAGAATTCTAGATCGCGAAGTGGCCGCTTCGTCTCATCTGTTTCACTGCACAAAGGATGCAGGAATGCCGCGAAGACTCGCGAAGTTATGAGTACGAGCAAAGGTCGTCACCCTCCGTGGAGGAAGGGTGGTTGTTTGACGAGGAAGGGGTGAGTGAGCATAAGGAACCGTTCACGGGCCGCCTTCTCGCGCAGTGGAGGTCGAAAATCGGAGTGCGCGACCAATTGCTCTGTCGGGCGGGTTAACCGCTCCTTCTTTTGTCGGGATCGCCATTCACGAAAGTCGTGGAATGCGCGACTCCCCAGAGTTCGTATGAAAGGGTATACGTTCGTAGAAACGCCGCGGTAACCTGTGTTTAGGTATTGATTGACAGCGTATTCAGTTTTGAAGTTTTGAGATTACTTCATCTGCTGATGTTGCGTCGCGGGTTTGTAATGGAGGATACTTTGATGTATTACTGGACAGTTCATTTGTCACGATGACACTTTATTGAGTTCTTTTGTCATGCGTATGACTTTTATGTCCAAATGTGTCGAGAACTGTCACTTGTGTTTACTGTAGCGTCAGTAATATTGAGTTATGTATTGTCGAGATTTTAGAGAATAACCTCCTGGCGTTGTGGTTGATAAGTATTTCAACTAAGCTAGCTGAAGGTTGAGTTTTCTTTTGTTTTTGTACTAGTTAGCGTGAGCGTTTAGGGGAAGGGTAGTTCAACATTGTTTTATGTCAAGCGCGTAATCTTTAGTTTCTCTTTTATTTCATAGTTAGCAGAACTGTTGTGTTACTGTATTACGCGTTAAAAGAGAGGCGCTAAGAGAGGATTTAGGCGAAGCCTTTGAGCTTCCGTTGGCTTCCTTGATTGTTTACTTTTCCTGCCTAAGTAACTATGGTACAATTCCAATTCTTATATTCTCTCGAAGTTGTTGTTTTATCAACACCAGAAATTGAGGCCTGTTCTTGGGCTTGTCACCATGAGATACGTACTTCTCCTCGTTTTATTTAAGGGCGGGAACGCTAGTCGTCAGGTATGTTTTGTTTCATTCTGGTCTGGCATTCCGAGGGGTGTGCAGAGGGCACTTGCAGCGTTAGGTGTGGTTTGACAATGGTTGTCCTGTCGAGTTCGTCTTATCCACAGGAACCATGAGTCCGTGTAAGCTGCGTGTTCGTGAGGAATGCCTGCAGAGACAGCCAATGCTCCTGAGAGCTTCGCCTCGAGACCCATGGACGAGCCTGGTGTCCGGGCCGCATCAATTCAGCCGAGCCGCGTGGAGCCGCACGTCCTCCTGATGCATTGTTTGGTGGCGGGGGAGCTGTTGTGCCACGCCCTTGCCATGCCCTTGCCAGCCCCGAACACCGACTCCGGTCGTCGTTCTACGCGACTGCAAGTCCACATACCAGAGCGGGAGGAACAACAAAGCCCCGCGCACGTTGCTGTTGGGCCGCACCCTTGCCGACGCCTTGCTGATTTCGCCGGGCCGGTCTTACCCCACCCTGTTGCGACAGGCGCTGTCAACAAGCCACCGTCTCCCCAACAGGGTCACCAGAGCGGTCATTACCCAGTCTCGTGGTCCTTCGTCATCGTACAGGTACTGACCCCTTGGAGGCGAAGGCGTGGTCACTATTGTGCACCAGCAGGTGGTGCAGGATTGGCGGACTCTTGGCCACCGCTTGGAGAGGAGGATATGGGGGTGGACCCCAACCACCACATTTAATCCGGCGCATCGAGGAGCGCCGTGCCTGTTCAGCCTGTTCACGAAGACTGTCAACATGTAAATACTCTGTATAAAGTATTTTCCGTCTTCCAACTTGTCCTGATGACTGCTCCGAGCACGACACCCGCACGCGGTCGCACCGGCCACGCAACCCCATTCGTAACAGTATCTTCATGGTCTTTCTTCCATTTCGTTTCACTTGATGAAGCGGCTTTGATTTATTTCCTCCGGGCACGTGTATGCGTGAAAGGGAGGGCTGCATACAAGCCGAATCTGTCGTCTTCCTCATGCACTTGCCGTCAAGACGTGTAGGATCGCCTTTTGGATTTCCAAGTGCATCCTTCTTTTCTTTCGTACAAATATCTTCCTCCAGGTACGCCTGAGTTGTAGCCGCTGTCTTGTCATTGGCTTCGCGGGTAGAGTACGCTGAGGAGAATTCTAACGTCGTGGAAGGTATCCTTACACCTTGAGGTTGTTCTTTGGCGCTGAGCTTCGATATTCCATTCTCTGCAGGTGGAATGCTAGTCTGTCGGCTTCCAGTGTGTTGCACTATTTGTCGTGAAGTCGGCTCGTTCAGCTTCTGCGCGGTAATATTGATGTTGAAGAAGCATTGGCTGGATGGTGGTGCCATAGACGAAGAGAGTATTTTCGCTTCTACTTCTGTCTTAATACGTTGTCTTATTGTCTCCAAACGAGCCTGCCGAGCCTTTAATACGTCGGTGATCTTATACTCTGCTCTCACCCTTGCTAGAATAATCTGGCGCACATAAACGTCGGCTTCCTCCATCTCCGCTTCTAAATGGTCAATGTGTACTGCGTCTTCTACCTCGTTGTCAATTGCTCTTAGAAGCTCATACTGGTTAGTCAAAATTCGGTGAAAATTCTTCAACTCACTTATTGGTGGGCGATCGTCATGCACAAGACGTTCGATGTTTGCGATGGCTTGCGTGACGGCCTTGCGTACTTCACTTCGCCTTTCGAATAGGGCCTCCATGATCCGGTCCAGTGTCGGAAACGTGAGAAGTCACTGGCCGGCCGCGTCACGAGGCGAAGTCGGAGTCAACATGGCATCCATCACAGAGGTTTCACCCAACGAAGATCCGTCAATTGTTGGGCTGTCAATCTTCACCATTTGAGTCTCGGGGATGGTTAGGCCTCGCACATCATCTTCGCCCTACGGCAGCGTCACGAAAGTCCTCCAGGCTACAAATGCGGTCGAGAATTCGTGAAGTCCGCTCCGTCTCACCTCTGAAGGCCCTTTCTCCCGGGTTTCACGGCACCAAAATGTAGAGAAAAGGACGAGCCGCCGTCCCCATGGTGAAGCGCCCCCCGTCGACCTCCTCTTTATTCCAACACTGATCCTATCTTAATGATGATACTACCACTCCTCGTCGTCTACACAATTTGCAACACAGCCATCCTCCAGTCCCTGGGCGTCTGCGGTAGTGTTAGTTAAGAGGGACGAATGGTGGCGCTTTTGTGTGGACTATCGCCACCTCAACAACATCACAAAGAAAGACGCCTACCCTCTACCGCGAATTGACGATGCTCTTGATTGTCTGCATGGTGCCGCACACTTCTCTTCCATCGAACTTCGTTCCGGATATTGGCAGATCGCTGTGGACCCCATGGACCGAGAGAGGACGGCCTTTGTAACACCTAATGGCCTCTGCCAGTTCAAGGTCATGCCTTTCGGTCTATATAATGCCCCAGCCACATTTGAACGAATTATGGACTCCCTGCTTCAAGCATTCAACTGGTCTACGTGTCTATGTTATTTAGACGACGTCATTGTGTTTTCGCCCATGTTCGAAACTCACCTTGAGAGACTCTCAGCTATTCATGAAGTGTTCCGTCTCGCCGGACTTCACCTGAATTCGTCCAAGTGCTGGTTCGGCCGCCACCACATTGTGATCCTTGGGCATATTGTTGATGCTTCGGGCGTACAGCCTGATCCGGAAAAGATTCGAGCCGTCGAGGACTTATCTGTGCCGACAACCAGCAAGGACGTTTGCAGCTCTGCGGGGCTCTGCTCCTACTTTAGGTGGTTTGTCAAACACTTCGCCGAAATTGCTAGACCTCTCACGGACCTGCTCAAACAAGACATGCCCTTCAACTGGGGTCCCTCCCAAGCAGCAGCTTTCTCCAAGTTTGTTACTCTGCGCACGTCTTCCCCTGTTCTGGCCCACTTCGACCCTTTAGCACCGACAGAAATACGCACTGACGCCAGTGGTTCTGGAATCGGCCCTGTGCTGGCTCAGCGACAATGTGGGCCGCGTGATAGCCTATGCCAGCAGGCTGCTGTCCACCTCGGAGCAAAATTATTCAGTCACGGAGCGCGGATGCGTCGCTCTCGTGTGGGAAGTTGCGAAATTTCACCCTTAATTATACGGCCGACCTTTTAAAGTGCTCACCGACCATCATGCCCTTTGTTGGCTCACCACTTTGAAAGATCCCACAGGTCGTCTCGCTCGCTGGGCACTGAGCCTGCGAGAGTATACCTACACGGTAGTGTACAAGAGTGGAAGACTGCACCAATTCCTCATCGCTTATCACGCTTCCTTGTGGCTGACAGGGTGTGGTGGTTCTTGGGCCCTCAGACTCAGAAAACCAAGCCAAGAACAAGAAAAACATTTATCGACATCACACAAAAAGAAACAATTACAACCCTTTGGCTATCTGTACAATACACTAGCTCTGTCTATAACTCAGTCGTTACAGTCCTTATGCCTTCGTACACGCGAGTACCCGGCGCGTCCTCACTATGTGGAAGTCTATAAATTCCGTCGGGCGCCACTCACGCTACCGCTGAAGACGATGGTGTCGACGACGACGCAACCTCGCCACGGGAAGGTGTGCTCTCAAGTGCACGGGAGCGCACCAGCAGACCATGAGCTGCTCGTACCGGAACAGGCGGGCCCACGCTGCGGCCGACGTACCACCGAGGTCACGCCTTCAGTTGTCGGTTGTGCCGGACCGGCTCCGACGTGGCACCGTGACCATGATCTCAGCAACTGGTTGTGCCGGACCCGAGTCTCGACAGGATCAGCCGCTCGCCATGACCCGCACGCTCGACCGCCACAGGAAGAGTATTTCCAGGCCCGGCCCGGAACCGCCACTCGCCTCAGGAATACGCCACGCTCGTCCCGGCCGGTCTGGTGACACCGGCTCGGTCCGTTCGGTCCCCTCAGGCCCAACGTCTAGCGCTCTTGCTAGCTAGCTGCGTTCTTTGCTCCGCCCATCGATGTACCGAAGCTCACGCGCTCACGTTCGCCTGTCGCCGCGCACACCTTCGTCGTCTTCGGTTGTTTTTCGCTTTCGGTTTCACTTTCAGTTTCGTTTTTGGTTGTGGGAAGCACTCTTACCACACAGGAGTTCTACGAGCACTGAATCCATCAACTACATATTTCCCCTCTCCCAGCTACTTCGCCTAGACGAAGAGCAGCGTCGCGATCCTTACCTAAGTCAAATAATACAACGGATGCAATCCTCCCCGCACGACGCCTATGTATGCATGATTGCCTTCAGAGATAACACCTTATATCGGCGTAATTTCTCACCCACCGGTCCCGACTTAATGCTGCCCGTATCAAAGCACCTGCGCTCCACAGTCCTCCGCGAGCTTCATGACACCCCAACCGCTGGTCAATTTGGCGTTTCTCGCACGTACGACCGTGTGGGCCGCCGATTCTACTGGCCTGGCTTTGCACGCTCTGTGCGGCGTTATGTCAACGCTCGCGAAGTTTGTCAGCACTGCAAGAAGCCATCGGGACTTCCTGCCGGCTACCTTCAGCCTATTGATATCCCACCAGAGCCCATCTTCCGAGTCGGTTTGGACCTTCTCGTTCCTTTTCCAACATCCACTTCAGGCAACAAGTGGGGTGCCGCTGCTACCGATTACGTGACCCGCTATGCAATCACACGAGCCCTGCCAACCAGCTGCGCTACAGACGTCACTGATGTTTTTATTCGAGATCTTATTCTAATGCACGGTGCCCCACGACAACTGCTGACAGACCGAGGCCCCTACCTCCTTTACTCAAGTTACTGACGATTTCCTGCGTTCCTGCTCCACCCACCATAAGCTCACGACCTCGTACCACCCCCATACAAATGGCCTTGCAGGGCGCTTAAACCGGACCCTGACAGACATATCTCAAAATACGTGTCGATCGACCAGCGTGACTGGGACCTTGCCCTGCCATACGTGAAGTTGGCGTACAGCTCTTCCCGGCTCGACAACGCTGGACACTCACCGTTTTACCTTTTGTTTGGACGCGAACCAACGTTGCCATTGGATACGTTCCTTCCGACTTCTGCAGAGTCGACCATCGAATACGCTCGCGATGCTATTGCTCGCGCTGACCACGCCCGTCAGCTTGTCCGCAACAGATTGATGGCTTCTCAACAAAAACAGAAGCAACGCTACGACGAGCGACATCGCGACGAACGATTTCCAGCGGGCTCCCTCGTTCTTCTCTGGTCCCCAACGCGACGTGTATGTCTTTCTGAGAAGCTACTTTCTCGTATGACGGGCCCATACCGCGTGCTTCGACAAGTGACAGACGTTATGTACAAAACTGTCCCGGATAATCCCACAACTCCGTCGCCTCTGTTATTCCGTGACGTCATCCATGTATCAAGGCTCAAGCGTTAACACCCTCCGCCTACTGTGGCCCCATAGACGCGCCGAGTCGGCGCTTTTGCCGCCGGGGGTTGTGTCGCCTGGTTTTCACCGACGTTAACAGTGTATAGTAGAATATTCCCTGAAATGCGTCTAGGAGGAAGGTGAGGAAGTTGACGTTCGTTTGTGAGGTGTACTGTGCCTTGCTACTGACTAAGAATTACTGCCACGTGACAGTATAACTGTCTATGATGCGACACCAGTGGGCCATCAACGCACATATCTTTGTGCGATTTGAGCTTGGTTCGTGCGGAAAACGTACTTTGACCACGTAATTTAGACCTAAATTATTTTAGGTCTAGACCATGAGGAAGTATATGTACATGTGAAGTCACGTCTACTCTATTTTTCTAATTGCAGAGCACTTTCGGAGTTCAGGCTGTCGTACGCTGTCGCATGCTGTCATCTTATGCCGCCTTCGTTGTCTCATGTTGCCTGGCGTCACGCAGGCAAAACTAAAGCACAGCCATGTATAGTATGGCATGACGAGAAGACGTTGAAAGGGAAGTAAGGGTGAGGAGGATGGGAATCACGAGGGGAGAAGGTAAAGCATTGCATAGCCAACAGACTATAGCATAGCCATCGGTAGTACAGTATAGGAACTAGTGGGAAAAGAAGTGAAGGTCTGGAGGAGGGAAATGACGAGGGGGGACGGCAAAGCATATCGGTCGTGTATAGTATAGTACAGCAAGGAGGTGGAAAAGGAAATTCACTGTGAGTACGGATATGAGGTGGAGAGGAAAAAAAAGGAGGAAGGCAGGTTACAGCATAACTTAGCCATGTGCACTACAGTATAGCAAGGAGTGGGAAAGGAGTGTGAGGTGCAGTGATGTGAGGCCCAGGGGGAGGGTAGAGCATAGTAAGTGGTGGATAAGGGAAGTGGTTGTAAGGAAGATGGAAACGAGTGGGGGGAGGAGGCTGAAGCATGGTATACCAAGTGGGTGAGGAAGGGTAGTGAGAGTGAGACCGAGAAATGTACAGGTGAGGGGGGAGAGAAACGAGGAGGGGAGAGGGTGCCACTGCATCAGAAATGATTTCCTGCCATAGACGCCAAGGAGGCTACACGTTTGGAACGCCAGCGTGCGCTTACCCGAGAACGCGAGCGTCGCTGAAGGGCAAGCGTCCTTTTTATGCCCTTCTCTGAGCTTTCGTGCAGCTCGGTAAAGACATGTCTCTTTAAAACATGTCGCAGCGACCTGGTTGCTTAGTGTTTTCAGATGTTTCTACGTGGATCTCGAGGCTCTCACTACACGCTGTATGTATCAGTAAGTCTGCACCCGCCACCTCCCTCCTCGTTTAATTGGATTGAACTCATTCGTTCCCTTTCTCACCACACTTTCATGTTCCTTAGTGTTAGGACGCGGTATCAGACGCTGCTCTCTGTGTTAGACGCACGCGAGCCACGTGCGAATGACGTCATCTGTATCACGCTATTTATTGCAACGCGCAATAAATCTTTAGTTCTGTTGCTGAGCGTCTGCCTCCGAGTCACGTCCATTACAGTTGGCGACGAGGACAGGCAGCGGACCAGCGTAGGCCCGAACAAGACGCGCAGTGCAATGCCAGTCAGCGGCATCGGGGAGTACCGTCTGGGTACGAGTGCGTCATGGGACGAATACGTGGAGCGTCTTGAAATGTACTGCGAAGCCAACAAGCTTTCAAAGGATAAGGAAAAGCGCGCAGTTTTACTCAGCTCCTGCGGAGAAGAAACGTACAGTCTCATCGTGACGCTGGTCAAACCCGAAAGGCCGACGGCTGCAGCCTACGAGAAGATCAAGAAAGCGGTCCGAGAACACATGCATCCGAAACCATCAGTGCTGTACGGTAGATTTTTTATTTTACAAGCGCAACCAAGCGAAAGGCGAAAGTGTCGCAGATTACGTGACAGCGCTGAGAAGATTGGCTGAAAACTGCGGCTTCGGAGACGACAAGCTTCCCATGGACGAGATGATGCGAGACCGTTTCGTCTTCGGGATCAGCAACGAGGCGGTGCAGCAACGCCTACTGGCAGAAAGGGACCTGACATTCACTGTGGCGTACGACATGGCCGTGACAGCGGAAGCAACTCAACGACAGCAACGAGAAATCAAGACACACAGCCTCAGCGACGCGAACAGCACTGGCGACGCGGCCGTCAACGAAACGCGCCCAAAGGAGCCAGCTGCGTCCAGAGATGGCGTCTGCTACCGCTGCAACGGTGAGCACAGTTATAAAGCTTGCAAATTTCGTTATGAGGCTTGTCACTATTGCAAGAAAAGAGGCCATATCGCTAGAGCTTGTCGCTTCAGAAAAGAATCGCCGTTAAGTCACAAAACTGCAGCACAGAAGCCAGGAAAGAATCCGGCTCGAAAGCAAAGTCAAGCAAATAGACCGTTGCATGAAGTGGAAGAACTTTGCTCTGTTTATGAAGTACACGAGTCAGAAAAATTTATTACCACTGTGCTGATCCAAGGGAAAAAGGTGCAGATGGAAATAGACTCGGGGAGCGTCTCACTCGCTGGTTAGTCAAGAAACGTGGCGAGCGATTGAAGAACGCGCAGGCAAAATTCCACTAGTCGATGCTGGAACGCAACTTGTGACTTGGACGAAAGAGCCACTGGAGATGCTGGGAAAAGCAATAGTTGAAGTGCGTTTCAAAGAAAAGTGTGCAAAGTTGCCTTTATTAGTGGTGAACAAGCAAGGCAGTAGTCTCCTTGGAAGAACTTGGTTTAAGGCCTTAGGAATTAAAATTCAAGGCATAAAGAAAATATCTGATGAGTCAGAAATGTTTCAGCGTTTTCAAGAGGTCTTTGCGAATGATCTTCCAGGATCTACTCAAGACCCAGTGCATATTGATCTAAAAAATGAAGCACAGCCAGTGTTTCTGAAGAGCAGAGCAGTAGCGTTTGCCCTTCGAGATGACGTGGCAGCAGAGATAGACAGGCTTGTTAAGCAAGGTGTGTGGGAGCCAGTACAGTCCTCTACATGGGCAACCCCCATCGTAGTCGTAAGAAAGCGGAATGGTTCCGTACGCTTGTGTGGTGATTATCGCAGCACGGTGAACAAGGCCGTTCAAAGTAGCGTCTATCCCTTGCCCACAACTGAGGAAATGCTAGCAACGCTAGGGCCAAGCAAATTTTTCACGAAGCTGGATTTGGCTCAGGCCTATCAACAGCTTGTTGTGGATGAGGCATCAGCTCAACTCCTCACTGTAAACACCATGAAAGGCTTATTTAAAGTGCGAAGACTTCCTTTTGGCATTTCAGTAGCGCCGTGGTTGTTTCAGCGCACCATGGATACGCTGTTGGCAGGAGTACCAGGAGTCAAATGCTATCTCGATGATATCTTAATATCAGGAGACACGCCAGAACAGCACGCAGAACGCCTAGAGGCAGTGCTCACCCGGCTACAGAACGCACGTCTGCGGGTGAACAAAGAAAAATGCGAATTCCTCAAGACGAGCATTGAGTTTTTGGGTCATGTTATTGATGCTACGGGCATTCATCCTTCTACAAGCAAAGTGGACGCGATCCAGAACGCACCGACGCCGTCATCAAAGAAGGAACTGCAATCGTTTCTAGGGCTCATTAATTTTTATAGCCGATTTCTAAAAAGGAAAAGCAGAAGTTGCGGAACCACTTGACCGCTTGTTGGACAAAGACAGCGCTTGGAGCTGGAATAACCAACATGAGAGAGCCTTTGTTGCACTAAAGAACTTGTTATCGTCAGACGCAGTTCTCATTTCGTACGACCCGAATCAACCAATTGTACTGTCGTGCGACGCATCACCTGTTGGAATTGGAGCCGTGCTGGCTCACCGAGGTCAAGATGGCACAGAACGCCCAATAGCATACGCTTCTAAAACGCTGGGATCGAGCGAGCGAAAGTATGCTCAGATTGACAAGGAGGGCTTAGCCATTGTGTATGGCGTAAAAAAGTTCCACCAGTATTTGGCTGGACGTAACTTCATTATTACGACAGATCACCAGCCTCTGCTGGGATTGTTCAACAGAGAGAAACGCATTCCAGAAGTGG
>JALIZH010032737.1:0-30947 GCA_030522465.1 Rhipicephalus appendiculatus | reverse complement strand
CATTGACCACCGGTAAAATGTTAACATTCGAGCTTTGCAACATCGTCGGCTTTTCAGATCCCTGTTTCTCGCCTAACGAGCAAAGATTGCAATACCCGCATGACTTACAAGCTTAACTTGAACCGGTGACTAAAACAAAACTTCGAAAGTATAATTTCATAGTAAGTGCGCCCAGCAACAAACCTCTTGAAGATGTCCCACAAATGTTTTAGTGGGACATATTCTACCTCCCAGAAACAACGCCACAGCGCCAAAAAAAATAAACGTCGCAAAAACGTTCTAGCAACAGGCAATTTCTAATAAAGTTGTCCTCCCAGGGACATCCTAATAAGGTTTCTCGTTAATTTATTCGGCTCCTGTTTCAGAATGACGGAGCTGTTTTGTGTGTGTAGCATTGACAGGTGTACATGAAGATGAAGATAAATGCACATGCAGCCAAATTTCATATACTTAAATCCAATGGTGTAGCCAGCAGGGGGCGTGAGTGGCACATTGGTCGGCAATGTAACCGGTGCGAATTGTATTCACAACGGTGAATACAGTTCACCGATGTGCTACTACCGCCCATGGCTACGCCGCTGGATTTGAGTGCACGAAATTTGGCTTGCATGTGCATTTACACATCCAAACACTAGAAACACACGAAAAAAAATTCGGTTTGTTGATGTTTGTGAAATGTGTGCAAAGTAAACAAGGTTAACTTTGAACACTGACTACACTCATTGCGAAAATATATTTTAATAAAATTGCGCAAGCTCCTGAGGATTTGCGTAAATAACTGTGTAAATACAGAAACGATCAGTTTTCAGCTCATCGTGTACAATCTAGCCTAAATAGGAGAATCTGCGTTGCAGGGCTTGTCTTCTTGCTTTTGGGAGCTGCACATTCGAGTCATTTCGGTAGCTACACGGATCATGGCGTGGTTTGTTTGGTGGTGATCCACAGATTGTTCTATATAATAACTGTTTATATATCATATCTTCTAGCTTATGGCTTGTATTTTCTTTGGAAAATGTTGCGCAATATAAGCTTACGCTACATATTTTTTATAGTTTTGTCATGGATTCCATGTTTTTCTTTACTATTGTTATACCGTTATACATAATATATGCGCCATATTTTCTAACCATGTGAAATATGAGTTACTTATGTAACACTCTCACGACAGTTTAATCTTTACATGTCACAAATGATTGACTTCCGCATGTCTGCCTTAGGTGTTCTCACTATAATTTATTGAGATTTTCTTTACGCTGATTCGTATTTGGTGTCTATAATAAAGTATGCGTTATATATCGCCTCTTCATCAACCGTTGCCCCTCCACTCTACAGTGTACGACAACAACCTGAGAGTATGTAATAATTTAAATAAAATGAAACCTTTTTCCTTTAATGAGAACACAAGCTAGGCCAGGATTTATGCTTTATATTTTATAATGACGTAGCGGTCAGCGGCAATATATAAGAACAACCAAAAAAGGCGAAACGACGTCTTAAGGCGCTACTGCTTGGTACGTTAGAATGAGGAATTAACCTTTCGAAACGAAGTAAGACACCCATGAACTTTTATTTCCCTGAAACTTCGAGGTGAGTTGGCGGGCGCAAACTGTTCCCAAGTGTAGTTTTATGAATCCCCTCGATAAATCCCCTATGCATGGAAAATTAGAAGCTTCGCACACAAGCTAACGAGCTGCTGATCCAAAGGTCACGGGTTCAATCCCGGCTGCGGCGGTCGCATTTCGATGGAGGCAAAATGCTAGAGGCTCGTGTGCTGTGCGGTGTCAGTCAACGTTAAATAACACCGGGTGGTTGAAATTTCCGTACCCCTCCACTACGGCGTGTTTCACAACGATATCGTGGTTTTTGGCGTGGGAAACCCCAGGAATTATTAACGCATGTTAACGAATGTACAATGAAAAGCAAGCCTTTGGTACTTTATCTCGCGCTCTCGTTTCAAACACAATTTTTTTCCCCGGCTCTCACAGCTGTTGCAGCCTGTATGAATGTGGGCGCATGTGCGTGTACATGTGCGTGTATGTAGGCAGGATATGTATAGGCGATGCTTTCGCAGTAAGCCACCAGCAAAAGCTCTCACAGACACTGCGTTCTGAGTGCATGGGCTGGTGTGACTTAGACTGTGCACGCAATATGGGCTGTTCTTGTCGCCAGGCCTCTGTGGCATATAAGCCAAGCTCCAGATAGCGATAAGGCTGAAGTGTTGATACTATTGAACTAAAGCAGGCGCTACCACAAGTGCACTCCATGATAGCACCGAGCTGGCGTAAAGTGGTCTTTTGTTTAACTTCTTAGCTATTGCGTTCCCTTTAGTTTTGTTTTTTGTTTTCTTGGTTCGCTATCTCGGCCACTCGTTTCGTATACAATTTTTTTTCCCCGGCTCTAAAAGCCGTAACAGTGGGTATGAACGTGGGCGTCTGTGTGTGTACAGTGTTGGTCAAAAGTTCGCAGGCCACGCTTCCATAAAAATACATGGGGTAGTGGCCTGCGAACTTTTCACCCCCCCCCCCCCCCCGGACTTGGACATGTGCGCGTATTTGCCCATGTACACGCACATTGGACACGCGAAGCCGTGCGGTGCCGATTGTGACATTCCCGCAGCCTTGCTTTTCAACGATGTTTTATGTCACTGGGCATCACTATTAACATTTATAGTGACTCAGCACTGTTGTATATCACATCATCACGAGGAAAGTATGGCTACTCTAAAGGCTCGATCCCTTTATGAAGAAGCCATATACGGCAACTCCAGGCAAATAGCTCAGCGCGTCCTCTATGTATCGTCGAAATGGTGACTGGACGATGTTTTTTAGCACTTCAGGTGATGCTACACGTGGATTCATTGCATAAATGTGCATGTTCCCTTGTAGCGAAAAGTCTCACTCCAGACCTGAACATTCCTTTAGAATAATAACAATAATAACATCTGGGGTTTCGCGCGCCAAAACCACAATATGATTATGAGGCACGCCGTAGTGGTGAGCTCCGGAAATTTCGACCATCTGGTGTTTCTTTGACGTGCACTGACATCGCACAGTACACGGGCCTCTCACGGTAGCATTTCGCCTCCATCGAAATGCGACCGCCGCGGCCGGAGTCAGCATTCCTTTAAACACTCCACAATGCGTTATTGGTAATGATTCCTGCGGGAAACTAGAAGTAGAGGTACTATTTTAGAGCTAAAAAAAAACAACAACAACTAAGGAAAGTGTGGCATAACAACAGGCCCGCACTGGGGTAAGTAGACAATGAACCTGCGCATAACGTAATTCTATGACTATAATAGGTTTGCAACTTCCCCTGCTTAAAGCATTCATGCACTCAACAAACACGTGTCTGGAAAATATAAAGGATGACAAATTGGCTGGAAAACAAGGTACATCTTATACTCAATCTTCCGATTTGCGCTATTTCTGAAGATTAATTATACCTAAGTAAAACCACGCATGACACCTGTATGATAGGACTACATATTCAATGTTTGATTTGTATGCTTTGTTATAAAATTAGAAAGCCAGCACTGCAACAACGACTGGCATATATCACTGACATTACGCCCTGCAATGGGTCTTCTTACAAAGAAGTTTCTAGACTTGGCGTGGCTCTGTGGTAGAATACCAGACTGCCACGCAGAATGCTTGGGTTCGGATTCCTGCTCGGATCCAGATTTTTATTCTTTGCATCCGTGTGGTCAACGCTGCCGATGTCGAATTTTTCTTAAAGCTCTCGAATTGACATTAACAATTTCTGTTCTCGCCGTTCCTGGAAGAATATAAACTGTCAAACATCTGTGGCGCGCATACCTGCATACCGCGGCCAAAGTGGTATACGGGTATGTGCCACAAGTGTCTGGAGGCAAAGGGTTTGACGACGTACGCGACAGGATTTTCACGTTATTCATGTCATGACCAGATAATCTTATTCGACAAGCCCTATCACCCTGCCCATACAAATTTTGGTCCACACCAAGTTAAAGAGGCGATCACCAGAGCACCCAGGCGTAGGCGGCTAGATACATAGATAGATAGAAACGCTCAAAGTGCCTTTCGTTCGGTAAGAAATGCTTCGCATTTAAAACGCCAGGCATGCGCGGAACACGCAGAACAGTCGCAGCGATGGCTCGAATAGCGGCCTTTCTAGAGCGTGCTGTAAACTCTGTGGGGGGTGCCATCACCCCCTGTAAGGTCGTTTGCGCCCCACGGCGCGCGCGTCTCGCGGATAAGCCGCAGTTTGGGTTGATGGCCGCCGAGCGGAAGGTGGCGTTGTGCTCGCGCGTGTAATTGTTATCATCATCGTTAAAGTTAGCACGGTAGCGCCAGCAGCGCCGCTGGGTGGCGAAGCTGGTGGGCACGGGAAAAGTTGGAGTCTCTTTGGCGTTTGGCGGCTGGCGTGGACGGGCGGCTCCTGCGGTGGGTACGTGGGGAAGGCACCGCGCGGGTCGTCTCCCGCGGCCCCCCTCGTGGTGAGTCGACCGTCGGCGACGCCGCCTTCGCGGTACCTTGTTGTTTGTTGCTATGTTGATTGAGTGTATTGGCATAATGATTGTTTAAGGTTGTTTTTAGCGTTTGATTTATGATTCGGCTAGCGAGCTCGCCATGTAAAGTAGTTCAATAAATGTGCACGATGTTTGGATTGGTACGACCGTGTCTGCTGTCTCCCTTGCTCCGAGAGCGGCGCCCTCATTACGAGACCCCACAACTCTCGTGGGGCAACTACTACAAGTACACTTGCACGGCACCCACTACGTCCTAATCATCATAATTTTTGTGAAGTAGGGAAGCACCCACTACACCATTATTCGTTATTCTGCGGAGAAGCGCTACACACCTGTAAGGCATGAGACATGAGGACGAAGAGCCCACAACAGGAGCGCCAACAACTTTCTTCGTTATCGCACGAAGGCAATGTATTGGCCTCGAGGGCCACCACTGGAAACACCGGCGCCACCGTCGGCGTGACGTGCTTGGCAGGATCACGCGGTCTGAGCGGCCGCGTCGGCTGCTGCTTGTGGAGCGCTGCCGCGTGCTTTGTAAACGAGTTTCAAGCCCTACCTGCGCTGCGGTCTGTACGAATGCGGAGGTTTTCTCGCATTTTGAACACAACTAAACCCACTGTGATAGGAGTGACCGCATCCGAAAGCGATGAACATGCTGTTCGGTGCCGCAGTGCCGGACGTACGCAACAGATCGAGTCCTGTGTAAGCCTGCACGGTGCACCGGTGCCCGTGGGATAAGAAACTGCGTGTAGAGTGGGTTGTAGAGCTACGAACCGGCAAGTAGCCATAGGCTACGAGTCGTGTGTACAACAAGCACTTCCGCGACGACGACCTTCGCTACTGCGTCGGTGCTGTGATGTTGAGCAGCAGAAAGCGCGCACTGAGATGATCGTTCGCGCGCGCTTCCCGTAGGCTAACGGTGCTTATCTCCCATAGGATAGAAAATGCGCTGCCTTTTACCTCGTGCGATACTATCACAGAACGTTCCCGTGCGACCTCTTGATCGTCGGCCCCGTGCTCAGCATCTATAATATGGGCTGCAGATACCCGAGTCATTGTTTAGCTACGTTGGACTTAAAAAAATCACAGGGTTCCTTACGCATTCCTTTAAGATGACCGGAAGGCGAAAGCCACCTTCTGCTCCTTCTTGTCAGTCGATGTATTGATTTTCTCCACCACACTCCAAAAACTTTGTGCACCTAACGCGGTTTTGCACTGCCTCCGTGATCGACTCACCGATCACGGAGGCTGTGCAAAGCTACGATGTCGTGGCAACACGTCATCATGTGACATCACGTTATGAGGCTTCATGACGACGTCATAACAACGTCACAAATTCGGGCAATCTGTGACGTCATGATGACGCGATACGGAGACGTGATCACGTGATGGTGATTTTTTTCGCATTAGTCGTGCTGACGCCGCCGACGCAGGACGCCGTCGGTCAATCTTCCCGTTTGATGAAGTATCGAAGGCTTTCGCCTCCATAAGCTATGCACAGCGTTTGCTGGTGGATACATAGCGAGTGAGTCAAACGCTGCGGATTGATGTGTGCTGCATTTATGTTGGCAATAACAATCTTTCTGTCAATCGTGCATTGTCATGACGCAAACACTACGTGCTGAAAAGCCCAAATTTATTTGCGCCAATCTCAAACTCAAGGTTGGTTCTCTCCAACCCCATGCATTTTCTTGGAGCCTTACTTATTTATGCTGTTCGGACACGACATACTGACATAATTGCTGGGCAACTCACCAAATAATGCTGGGCATTATAATTTTGCATTTCACTCTTTACGTGTTGATGTTACCCTGCTTTGCAGCTGCAGGTTGCTGCAATAACTTCTCTTTCTTTCACCGCTAAATTGAAGTTCACATGGGTTCACAGCCGACGTTTGCAGAACAAATCCGGCGAACGTATCTTGTTCTTGTTCTTGTTCACCTATCAGTGTGGCTCACACTCACTGTGGGGGATTGGCCAAGAATTGAGTGGTCTTATAAACTGTCACGGAAGGTTAGAATAATTGAGGCTATAGAATAAAAACCTTATAAATTTTATATGAAATTTTGATGGTCTCTTTCGTTTCCTTGGCGTAGACCACTTCTCCTTCCACCAGCAATATCGAAGTGGTGAAGCTTTGCTCTATGAATTTGTCGAGAGCGGTAAGTTCAGTGGAATGCACAATAATTAAGGAGTATATTAAAAAAGTCATCGCATTTTCTGATGCTTTTTGTGGTAACCAAACGAAACGAACACTCTGAAATAACAGAAACAGCGGCAATTGCTCGCTTAGAAGACTGATCAATATGCAGCGCGAGGCAACATGTCAAATGACATTGAAACATACACGAATTTCGACCGAAAAAAAAAAAAAAAACGTTGAATCGTCGGCACGGGACATCACAAGATGCCATAGGCGCGCTGAAGTCGTAGTTGTAACAAAATTCTTCTTGAACTGCTCTGATAGCGTCCTCGCAACAATAGTTGTTTGAGTACTCCCAAATTTTCATATTTTGTGGCCTAAAGTTCACGACACGGCGCCAAAACACGCTCGTAGCGAAAGCGAAACCATCAGTACGAACATACATCCAGACGCTCATACAAGCAAAAGCTCCGTCGGTCGCCGCGAACCTGAGCGATCTCCGGCTTGAGGCTTCTTTCTGTTATGCTCCATTTGGTTATACAAGCAGTTTTCTTTAACAACATATTCCACGTAGTCTGCGCTCCGCTACTCTCAAGATTTCACGCAAGAAGCCAGTTCAGGGGGTCTCCATCGCGGTGACCGCGTGAAGCGGGCGTTCCGTTTTCTGAAAAGAGACAGCGACTGTAAACTATGCTGTGCTTTCTGTTCATCCAAAATTATTATTTACACAGTAAAGAACGTATTTCGCTTCGAAAGTATGCACAGAAATGCCCTGTAGCGCTTCCGCGAGGTGTTTTGTAGAGCGCCGACAGCAAATCCTATGGGGAGCGCGCGGCGGTATCCTGCCTAGCACGCAATCGAGGCGCGCCCGATAGAGGGCGACTCCGTAACTCCTCGAGGCCAATACTATAAACACAAAAATATATGGCAGCTTCGCACTAGTGGTGCCAAGCTTGAAGGAAGAGGCGGAGCAGGGTGGCTTTCCTTGTTTCTCTTTATTTAACAGCGAAGCTGTTCTTAGCCGAGGTTTTAATGTCCGGCGTTGTGGTAGCGCTGATCACGTGGCCTCATACTGGGGCGAGAGTGAGCCTTGGTAGGAAGGGGGGAGGACTGCGTGCGCTGTGAGAGGCGAGGGCGTGCGGCGAGAGGTGAGGGCGGAAGATGTCCAGGGGTGAACCTTAGAGAAACGCGCCAAGATAGGGCGACGGCGAGGCGCCAGTGGAGTGTGAAATAGCGTGTCAGTGTCAGTGTTCAGGAGTTTGCGCTTTCAAGACGGCGAACATTTCTCGTTCTTCAGATAGAGAAGACCGCCCGACGTGAGCGTCAGCGAAGCTGACGCGAGAACGGGCATCATCGCGGAGCCAACCGCGATGTTCGTGCAGAGGCCGAAGCTAAGCGCCAACGAACGGAAGACTTGAAAACCACAAAAGTACAATATATCCTGATGAAGGACGGGCATAAGCTTCGCTGTTTAGACAGTGTTCGCGAAGTGGAGCTGACTGGATTTTCTTTTCTCTTTCTTCTATTCCTCGCGTCTTTTTTGTATCTGTCTCTTTCTATTTCTTTCCTTCTAATTCTTATCTCTCTTTCTCGCTCTTTCTATATTTATTCCTGTTCCTTCCCTTTCTTTCTTTTATTGAGATAGCAATTATATGGACAGTCTCGACGGGTTTTCGCCGTTGTCGTCGCCGTCATGTCGCGTATAAAGTCCAAATTGATAAGATCCCCCCAGCGTATCGTAAGTTCTACCCGCGGGTATAGCGCGCGAGCGGGGGCGACGAAAGCAGCTGAAGCGGAGATCAAACGAGCCGGCCCTTCTCCGTCGCTCCGAGGCGCATGCGATAAGACCCCCCCGCCTGTTAGACCGGCCGTTGAATGCTCAAGCAGAGAGGAAACACCCCGCCCGTCTTTCGCGAGCGTGAAAAGACACGAGAAGGGAGGGGGGGGGGGAGGGAGGCGTTACCTTCGAGCGGCCATTGATTTTACGAGCGCGGTCGTCGCTGGCGCGCGCGTTATCTCGCTATCTCGGCAGCCGACAGGGCGCGGCTGGTACGTGCTGCGCTCTCAACGCGAAGAGAATGTGCCAAGAGTGTCCCTTGAGCGGCCATATTCTCTTAAACCAGTGCTTTGTAGAATTGCGTGAGATGGGATCGAAAAGAGTTAGCTGCCAGCCTCACTTCGTACAACATTACAATTTGTTGCTATCGCATTCATTGCTTCCCCCGTGCGGTGAAACTGTGACTTTTAAATGCAAAGCATTTCTTTGCGTACTGTAAGCACTTTCGCGTTTCTATCTATCTATCTATCTATCTATCTATCTATCTATCTATCTATCTATCTATCTATCTATCTATCTATCTATCTATCTATCTATCTATCTAGCCGCCTACGTCTGGGTGTTCTCGTGATCGCCTCCTTAACTTGGGGTAGACCAAAATTTGTATGGGAGGGTAAGAGGTATTGACGAAAATGTCTGGCTGGTCAAGACATGAATAACGTGAAAATCCTGTCGCGTACGACGTCACTTTCCTGCAGACTCGTGTGGCACATACCCGTATACCATGGGCTGCGGTATGCGCCACAGGGGTTTGACCATTTATATCTACCCAGTAACGGCGAGGACAGACATAACTTAAATGCGAGAGCGTTGAGAAAAAAAATTCCCCCCACCTCCCCGAAGGGAATCGTGAGGAAATGCGAATGCGCCGACACCGACTTCTGCCATCGCCTTGAGAGGCGCCCAGCCAAGCGAACGGTCGAGAGTGAGGCGCGAGTGGACGGGAGAGTGGGGCGCAGGCAGGAGAGAGAGCGAACGGCGAGAGAAGGAGCGGCGAAGCACTGCACCTACCCTCTCCTACACTCTCTCGCACCACATGCTCCGATTGCTAGGGGCGAGGATAAGCGCGCGCGCCCGCAGCTATTGCTATGGGAGAGGGAGTGAGAGCGGAGAGAGAACACCTGCCGGCGCGCGGACACCTCCTCAACCTATCCTCCTCCTCCTCCTCCTCCTCCGCGGACAACGCCGGACAACGCCGCCTGACATAGCCCGACTAAGAAATGCATTCGCATTTAAAACTGACGTCGACAGCGTTGACCCGACGAATGCAAATAATAAATATCATGGTCCCAGCAGGAATCGAACACCAGCAATCTGCGTGGCAATCAAGTATTCTACCACAGAGCAACGCCAGGTCTCGGAACTGCTTTGGACGACGACCCTACCCTATGCAGGCGTAATGTTGGTGAAACGTCAATTGTGGTTGCAGTTCAGGCTATCTAATTTTATAAACATTACATATGTACTCCTATGAGGCGGGGGTCATGTCGTGTTAACGTCAGCTGTACACTTAAGCGCCATCCACTGTAGCTGGTCCACGAAGCACTATCCAGGGCTACCATCCTCGCAAGCCCAAGTGCTACATATCAGCTTACCGCTTCTGGTGTTGGTAACACCCATGTTTCTGTTGGCATCATTACGCAACTGTAAACAACTGCTTATATGAAAGATATGCGACTGCTCAACATATGTCTGTGCATACAACATTTGCACATATCTTCAACATCAATTCGTAACGTTTCGCTCAGTAAAAGAATTACAACCCAATCACCCAATCACCTTCCCTCCGCATGCTTCGCATAACATCGATTCCCATAGGTACTTGGGATCTGCCAATTTTTAGATGTGAAGCATCTTATGGCGAAGCTTAATCCGGTGGTGGTGGTGGTGGTGTGCCGCGTGCCCACCCTTACTGCGCATGCGCAAACCCTTTAAAAAAAATTAAAATAAAAAAAACCTCCTCTCCCCCCTCTCTCTCCTCTAGGCATCCCTCCCCGCGGCAACCGCACCCCTCACTGCGCATGCGCCTCCCCTCCTCTCTCCCCTCTTACTCCCCCCTCTCTCCTCTAGGCATCCCTGCCCGCGGCGTCTACACTCCCCCTGCGCATGCGCGTCCCCCCCCTCTCTCTCCTCTCCTACGCTCCCCCCCTCTCTCCTCTACGCATCCCTGCCCACGGCGTTCACACTCCCACTGCGCATGCGTGTCACCCCCTCTCTCTCTTCTCCAACGCTCCCCCCTCTCTCACCTCGCGACGCCGACGCAGGCAGCGTCTGAGTTTCTTGGTTGAAAAAACCGACTGCTCGCGCTCCACAACCGTTCACTGGCCACCCCGTATATATAGCAATGGATCTTGACCTCCAAGGTGGTGCCGGTGAGAGATTTCTCCTGTGCGTTGTTGAACAATAAAAATTCGCAGCGTGCACGTTAACTAAAAGCGGAGTGCGGGTCTCTGTGTCCAGTCGGAGTCTTCTGTCTCTCATTGCCCATTAGCAGCGATTGGCATGTTCCAGTAGGAAACACTGCTCCATCACTGCCTGCTTTGCGCCTCCCCAGTTTTCTCTCCTGCGCAACGCTGCGATGAGCGCCAGCGTCAACGCCGCCGCCAGTGTAAGCGTTAGCGCCCGCTGCTTCACATCTACACATGGTTCCCTTTAGCGGGAGATGGTGTAATTTTTTTCTTTCTATAGATGTCTTTCTGTCTTTTCATGTCTTTGTTCTCTTTATTTCTCCCTATTTTTCTCTCTCTCTTTCTCGCTCTATTTTTTTTTATTTAACCGAGCAGAGTCTTCTTTTAACGCTCGCATCTTCAGTACTCGGTAGTCGGGCTTGCTCAGCATACCCACCTAAGGAGTTTTTCACGACGGAGCACAAGTTAACACTCTCGTAACGCATTATGTGCACTTTGTTGATGCTGTGGCTGACGACGATGAAGAATTATGCCTCAGGCTTTAGCAATGGGTTGGAGCATTGAACGCCCCACTTGTTACGCAATTCGCATTGTGTGACGCCTGGTTCTTGCTTTACTGTTCTAAAACGCTTTACAACACACGTTAACGCGATTCCTTACCCGACATGAAGCCTGCATAGGGTGAGTTTGCACCGCTGTTTCAAGCAGCGGCGTAGCTCAGTGGTAGAGTGCTGGGCTGCCACGCAGAAGACCCGGGTTCTATTCCCACTCTGTCTTGGGTGTTTTTTTATTTATTTAGTTTTTTCTTATTTCGTGCGATATTGGTTACGGACACCGGCGGCGGCGGACAACTACGGCGCAGAAACGACCCTTGTTGTGATCTCATAACAGCTTTCGCTGTAAAAAGGAGAGAACATGCCAACAGGCACCCATCGGGAAGTTGCCAGGACGCGCCTCTCTCTCCTCGGTGTGGAGGTAACGGAAGTCAGAAAACGCAACCTCAACAACACCAAAAAGCAGCCTCACAACTGCAAGAAATGCGTGGTAAACGCACACCGAGGAAACGTGGCAACCCCGTTGGCTCCTAGGATGCTGCTCCGGCATCCTCCTCTTGGTATGCCCCGTGGCCCGTTTTCTCCGCGACCCAGCCAATGCCGGCTGCCCGATTCATTGTTGACAGCTTACGCGACGTCGCATCGGGGCCGAGGTCGACCGCCGCGACACAGCCAATGTAGCCCCCCAGAAATTCCTGTCAGCTGGGCCAGACAAGCCTCTATCACCACAAACCGTACTGACACACAACCGACCACAGCGGTACAGCCAAAGTCCGCCCTCCAGAGTTCTCTTTGCAAGGACATCCAGACGCGCTGCAACGCTGGAAAGACCGACCACCGAGGAACAGCCAGTGCAGACCACCAGAGACGATTGCGACAGGTGACGGTGAAATGTCTATGACGGCTACAGACGAGACATTGCGGACAGAATGCCATACTTGCAGCGTGGCCGAGTGTAAGGAAGCAAGCGCGGCGTCCAGGAGCTCGGCTAGCGAAGAAACAGGAAGACGAGGTAAGAATAAGAACAGCCGGCCCGCAGCAAGGGTGCTGTCTCTTGTCTCTCTTCCTTACAATATATATATATATATATATATATATATATATATATATATATATATATATATATATATGAAATAAAGTCACAGTGAAAAACATAACATTTATTCTGAGCTTTCGGCCGGGGACGGGCCTTTATCTAAGGCCGAAAGCTCAGAATAAATGTTATGTTTTTCACTGTGACTTTATTTCATATATTTTAACCAGTCTCTTGAAACCATATATATACATATATATATATATATATATATATATATATATATATATATATATATATATATATATATATATATATATATATATATATATATATATATAGCACAAAGTCTGGTACAAACTGTGATCTACTGAAATGCATAGTTTTTGTTTTCCTTTACACTTCTTATCGTTCACAGCACCTGTCCGGTCAAACGTGCCCGCTTGCCATTGCGAAGGAAACAATCAAAAGTCTTTTACGTAGGGCTGCTCATGTGAACTAGCGAAAGTTTATGCAACTCGGGAAACCCAGTACATTCTTTGGGACCCATTCGCAAACGTGAACGTTGTTTAAGTGGCATTCTAGTACTACCGAAACTTTACATTTCGCGCTTAATTCTACTGACATGACGTCGCTGCATCACACATTTCCTGAGAAGAAGGCCCTCATTATTTTTCTCTCCAGCTGTTCACCTTGAACAATAGTTCCACCAAGATCTATCACGCACCGCAGTCGTCATGTATTTTTGCACGATTACCGGAAATAAATCTTACTACGACTTTGGAATATGAAAGCTTCATGCGGGAAAGTTCGCATATTTACGTTACAATGACTAGATCATTTAAGTTGAGTCATGTGAAGAACCATTTAGAAAACACAAAGGATATAAATTATAATAGAAATAGGATATAAATTATATCCTATTTCTGAGGACATAAATTATAATAGAAAATAATCCACTAAATTTAAACCTGGCTATATTTTGCTGTGCATTTGCATGCTTCTGTTTTTCCGCTCGTGTTTGGAGATCCATCTACATAATCGATCGAGCAGAAATCACTACAAACATCACGATTATCTTAGTTTCGAGAAGCTAATTGATCAAAATCTGTTGCAAACGGTGATCGAATAAATTTTTCATGCTGTGTACGCATGTTTTTTTACCCCGCCATACTTCGCACTGTTAGAATAAGCTCACCCGCAAAATCTGCCAGCTTACTATTGAAAAAAAAAAAAACAATAACGAAGGGTTCCATCCTGGTCGCGGCGGTGACATTTTTATGGAGACGAAATGTTTGAGGCCACTGTAGGTGCGCGAGCCTCCCTGATTTAAGTGCTTGTTAATTAACACAAGCGCTAGAAATTTTCGTGGTCCTCCACTACGAAGTGCCTGATAACCATACCGTGGTTCTGGGCGCGTCAAACCAAGACCAGGATTTGTGGACGTCTGCACGTAGCGCCATCTCTCGTCGGTGACAGCGGCAGCATGGCGTAACTGAATGGGAAGGAGGCGAAAAAAAATCGTATCTCACGAAAAAAAGCTAGTTATCAAAAACGACTCCCGGTTCTACAAAGCAGAGACTTAATTAAACATTGTGTCAAAATTACAGTGTCGCACTACAAACAGCGTGGCTTCCCAGAGTGTTTAATATTTAACAATGGGGCCCCATGCAATTCCAATGGGGGTGTTCAATTGTCTTGGGAAGCCACAGGTTTTGTAGTGCGACACTGAAATTTCGCCACAGTGTTCCAGTAGGTCTCTGCTGTATAGATCCCGGAGTCGTTTTTGATAACTAGCTTATTTCAAAATATATGATTTTTTCGCCTATTTCCCATTCAGTTATGGCAGGACGCGGTCACTGCCACCGAGAGATGGCGCCACGTACGAATGTCTCCAAATCCTGGGAATGTCCACAAATTATTATTAGTAGTAGTATTGCAAAACGGCGGGCTAACTGAGCTCGAAATAACAGCGCGGTAGAAATGGAACTATTCTAACCAGATCATACATATGTGGCGCTTTTCTTGTAAAAAATCCAAATCTCCTTTAACTGAAACTGAAAAAAAACGCAGTTTTTTGCTATGGACAATATGGTCGGGCCATCGCCAACATTTTTTCGCTAGTGCGGTCATGTCACCAAAATGCCTCAAATCCATATTGCGGCTAAAAATTATGTAGCCTACTATCGTCAGTGTTCCAGAGTAAAATTTGTATTTGGCTAAGAGAGATTGTAACATTTCATTTGGGCTTGACTTAGCTCGTAAAAGAAGTCTTAATCGCAGCAAATGAACAATACAGCAATATTTTGCGACAACATTAACACCATGCTTGTGCTTCCGTCGGTGCCGCGCCTTTTTTTTTTTTGCATTGGTGTAACGACGATAACTAGACTTGTAGAGCGAGTGGTCCTACCAGGAAAAGTGCGTACCATGGATTCTGGACTGCCGGCATTGTTTTGTCGTTCTTGGCATCTTGGGGGCCTTCAGAAAAATGCCTGTTTGTTTGTTTGTTTGTTTGTTTGCTTGGTTACTTGCTTGCTTGCTTGCTTGCTTGCTTGTTCGTTCGTTCGTTCGTTTATTTATTTGTTTGTAGCCTGAAAACTGTTTCAGCTCTTCTCCGTCTTCTTCTTAGCTCATTTGATTTCACGCCGTTTCGGATCGCTCCTTCTTCAAGGAATAAAGCGGTGCCCAATATCTTCATTTCAGTTGTCTTCTATTTCAAATATACCGCCTCAGAGTGAAAGAAGGCCATGATATGCAGCGCAAAGGTTCTCGAATGAAAGGAATGTAGGAAAGCTACTAGGACCCAAATGAAACAGATTTGACCCGGTCACGTTGGTTGTTTTGGTCGTGTTTGTTGAAGGAGCACTGATTTAGTGGATCTGACTCAGTTTGATCCAAACAGATAAGGGATTTCGGTTATTTTTTTTAAATTCAGAACTGCCTTTTTGAGTTCACGTTACGATGAGGAATTGTCCCATTTTGATTACGTTTAAAAGAGAAATATACTTTGGCACTTTTTACGTTCCCTTGAAATTTAGCCCTTTTCTGATTTGGTTCTTTAAGAAAAAAAAAAACGCCACATATATAGCACAAGACAGTCATCATGCTTTGGCCGAAAGAGGGCTGTTCGAAGCACTATCACCGTTAGAAGGAAGTAATTTTGACAAAGCAGGATTGCTAGTACGTTATAGTCTCCTTAGCAGCGTCGTCGATGTGGATTCGCTTCTCGGACAGGGAAACGAAAATTTGGGTGTGTTCCACAGATTGACCTCGGAAATGTCAGTTCACTGGCAACACTGAATACATCAGAGCAACTTTGAGGTCAGAGTGGTCAGTGAAGGAGTGAATCAAGGGTGCTTTCCCCCCGCCCTTACTTATCCACTGAGGGAATGCACCCCCCGCTGATCGGCGTACCCTATAGCAGCCCAAATTAGTAGATGCCGCTTGTTCTAAGAATATAGTACATTGCCGGGACAAAACACGCGGCCCGCGAACCCCTTGCTAGCGGCCCGGGCCTTCAGACAGAATAGCCTTGCGAGTTTGGTAAATAGTATTCCCCCCTATTTTCTCGCTTACTACGTATAATAGCTCTTTGTTCAGGCAAGCTACAGAGACGGGACTGGTCTCAAGTGTTTCGTGCGTGTGCGCGAGGCACCCCATGCTCTCATGATAAGTTGCAACATCACCGTGAAACGAAAACTCCATATTTCACAATCGGCGTCCAGATTTTAGTCATTCTGAAAATCAGTATCCATATGTTTTCCGATACCTCACGTCAAATACCCTTCAGAAATGACCCATGCAGGAAAGCACTTCTTTATACTTTCAAGAGGCGACGTTTGGTAACATTTTGATTCAATATCTAAGCCCCCCCCCCCCCCCCCCGGAATTCACCATCTTCACTGTGGGACTAAATTGCGTTATTGCGGCCCTCTAGTTGAGGTTTGTTGGAGGCCCCTTCTATCTTAATCCAGAGCGTCCTCCATGTCAACAATAGTTACTCCTTCGCGGTGACACGGCTAAAATGGCAATACAAGGCACTACGCCTTCTTTTGCAGAATATTTCTTACGGTATCATGCGCTGCACAGCCAGATACAGGACCGCCAGGGGTCCGCAATGTTCACACCGAAGTGTCTTTTCGGCTGCGAAAAGCAATTTTAGAAAAATTCCAGGATGATTTCCGGCGCAGCTAGCTCTTTTGGTCGGCGATACATCCCAATACAAAAAAAATTTCGGGGGGGGGGGGGGGGGGGGCTAAAGCCCCATAAGCCCCCCCCCCCCTGGCTTCGCCTCTGCTATCTATCTATCTATCTATCTATCTATCTATCTATCTATCTATCTATCTATCTATCTATCTATCTATCTATTCGCGTCCGTTTCGGTGCTCTCGTGATTACCCCCCTTAACTTGGTGTATCCCAAAATTAGTATGGGAGGGTAAGATGGTTTGACGAATATGACTCGCTGGTCACGACATGAATAATGTCACAACCCCGTCGCGTACGTCGTCAAACCCTTTCCGCCAGACACGTGTGGCACATACCCGTACACCACGGTCGGGTATGTGCCACAGGTATGCGGGTATGTGCCACAGATGATTGACAGTTTATATCTGCCCTGGAAAGGTGAGCAGACATTGGTAACTTAAACGCGAGAGCATTCAGAAAAAGCCGACATCGGCAGCGTTGACCCGACGAATGCACAGAATAAATAAAATGTCAGGGTGTCAGCAAGGATCGCGCCTCATGCATTCTGCGTGGCAATCAGGCATTCTAGCACAGAGCCACGCCAGGTCTCCGAACTGCTTTTCAAATAGACCCTAATGTTCCTGAAACGTCAATTGCGGTTGCAGTGCTGGCTCTCCAATCTTATTATAAACATTACATATGTACTGCTATGATACAGCCATCACGTCGGGTTAACGTCAACTGTAGTTAAGCGCCATCCACTGAAGTTCGATTTATGTAGCAGTCCCCAGGGCTACTATTCTCGCGAGCACAATCGCTACATATGCTGCTGTTGGCGTCGTTACGCAACTGTAAACTGGTTATATAAAACATATGCGACTGATCAACATGTCTATGCCCATAGGCGTGCGCAGGGTTCCCCTTCAGGGGGGGCAGGAGTGGGGGGAAGGTTCATCGCAGCGCCCCCCTACCTATTAAGTCAATGTATAGGGCAGACTTTGCGCCCCCCCTCTCTTAGGTGGCTAGGGGGGGGGGGGGCGCCCCCTCTGCCCCCCTCGTGCGCACGCCTATGTCTATGCCTACAACATTTGCACATATCTTTAGCGTTATTTCGTAATGTATCGCTCAGTAACTAAATTACAACACAGTCACCTTCCCTCCGTATGCTTCACATAACACCGATTCCCAAGGTACGTGGGATCTCCCGATTTTTATTAATTGAAACCGTATATAGTTACAAGAAAGCGAGAGTACTTGATTCCAGTATGCCAAGACTTTGCGCATTCGAGTCTGGAAAAATGTTGAAAGCGTCACGAGCTGACCCGCACGTGTCCAAGTACGCGTACATTTGAAACACGCTCTTGTTAAATCCATAACGCACCTCACTCCGCCGTCGCTTGCTTATACATATACTCATCAAGCTGTTTGGTTTTGCCTATGGATACATACCGCATTCATACGCAAGGCACATTACCTTCGAATGAAGGGACGCTTTCCATCTGCTAACACCTTTCATCCACATTGCTTCAAAGCTACAGACACTAACGCTATAAACGGGCAATAAGATAAATACATACAGATATATAAGGTACTTTATAGCAAAAAATTATATACACACGCCAGGCGCAACGAAGGCGAACATGAAGAGCTCTTTATATGCGCACTGTATACGTCACAACTAAAGTATTGATCAATCTACCCGAACAAGGAAACGAAATTACAAACGACCCCGTTTACCCCACCCTCCCCCATTCGATCCCCTCCTTCATGTGCCCGAGCCCATTCAAAATATACACGCGTTGGTCGTCGCGTTCAAGTCACTCGGACTAGCGGCAGTGTCCTCAGCGCGGGGAAGACAGCCTGGGCAACCCCGCTCCCGCGTCCGCAGTCGGCGAGATGCTCGCAAGCCTGCGCCTCATTCTCCTTTTCTTGCGCTTCGACATCAGCGTGTTCTGCATCATGTCCAGGAGGTCCCTGCGATTCCCGTCTATGCTGGTGACACTCACGTCAGCGGCGCCAGCGACGGTCGTCTCGGGCAAGCTGAGTAAAGCCACTAGGCCTCCGAAGACCACCATCGAAAGGATCGCAAAGCCAAAGTCCTCGCGGCCGACGTCCTGCATGTGGCCGAGCGCGGAGGCGAACACGGCACCGACACGGCCACACGTGTACGCACCGCAGATGACCGCGCTGCGCACTGACGACGGGAACAACTCGGCCATGTACAGGTAGTTGGTGGGGACTGCTGCGCTCGCCACCAGCTTGGCCGCAATGGCGAGCGCGTACGCGACCTCCCCGGCTCGGCGTACGTGGCGATGCCGTAGAGTCCAGACACTCCACCCAGAAGCGCGAATAGCAGGAGCATGAGCTGCAGGCGACCCAGGACGTTGAGGGTCACGTACATGGCCCCGTAGGTGGGCACAAGGGCAGCCACGTATATGACGCGCACAACCAGGTTGCTGCCTCCGCCAAGTCTACGGCTCCAGGTGAGCGAGTAGTAGGCCAGCATGACGATGAACGTGGTGATGAACACCGCGGCGGCCCTACCGCGCAACGAACCGGGCAGCAGCAGTGCGGTGGGCGCCACCGGCGCGTACGGCACGATCGCCTTCTTCATCTCCAACTTGATCCGGTCGAAGGCTTGCTTGGTGCGGGTGCGGGGCATGCCGTTCGCCTTGGCGGCGACGTAAATGACCTCCTCGGCCTCCTTGAGTCTGGACATGGTGAGGAGCCACATGGGTGACTCGTACACGGTGAACGTGACCGAGAGGAGCAGCAGGGTGGGCGCCACGACGAGCAGCAATAGCGGGAACCAGCCGATGTGGACGGCGGTGAGGACGATGAACAGCAACTCGACGAACACGACGCCCACTGAGCTGCCGAGACCCGCGTAGAAGGTGCGGTACTGGACCGGCGACACCTCGAACAGAAGGATTATGGTGACGATGTGGACGGTGCTGGCGCAGGCCGAGTTGACGAATATTAGTGCCAAGTAGGCGGAGTAGGCCTCGGCAAAGCAGCTGCCGATAGCGCTCATCATGAGAACGAACGACGAGATGACGATGACCGGCTTGCGACCCTCGGTGTCGGCCAGATAGCCCATGAACGGGACCACTATGAGCGCGCCGCTCATGAAGACACCGTTTCCCAGGGGCAAAAGCCAGCTGCGTTGGCACACGAGGTCCCAGTAGCTGCGGGCACTCCTACGCGCCTCGACCGGGTCGTAGTCCCAGGAGTCGCACGGCTTGGTCTCCGTGTCGTTAGGGGCGCCGCCGGGTCGCACATACACTCGGCACTGGCTGAAGCGACCCGCTTCATCGGCGGGGATTCCGACGTTCTTCCACTGGGCGGCCGACATACCGGCGTAGTCGGACGGCGGTTTGCACCAGTGGTCCACGGGGTCCGTGATCAGAGCCAGCACGTTGCTATGGCATAGTAGCACCATCTGCGCCACGATGGTGAAACCGAAGATGAGCCTCTGGAAGTCGCCGTTGCCGATGACGTTGGTGCCCAGTTGAGCCTCTTCGCGGTCCACGCGGTGCCGACGTTGAGCGAGCCGCTGCCCGGCGTGCGGGCAGTCGAGGTGAGATTTTCGTCATTTTTTCGTTTGTCTTCTTTCTCGGCGAAGAGCCTCGCTGGGGACGCCGGAGGAGACATCCGCGCCATGTGTACTGTAGCGCCTGCGAGGATCGCGGCTGGAGAATCAATCGTGCGGGTCGATAGGCATCAAATGGACGCCGCCTTCGAACGTAGAGTAGAGTAGAGTAGATCCTTTGGACCGTGGCACACACCCACGTTGGGGGGATTGGCCAAGAACCGGGTAGTTTAGCAAGAAATTCTTAAATATTAGGTTAGATGTCTATTTAAATATGAAAAGAGCGAAGCGGGAGAGAGCGCACGCGACGCTAGGGGCTGTGTCAACTTCTACTTCTTCCCTGAGCGCATGCACGTGTTAGACATGCATTTTAATTGTTCATATTGCTGGGCACATCATTTAAGGGGAGATGCGGGTCGAAAAACGCGAGTTTTCTAAAAAATTATCGATTTTTTGTTTTCACCTGTTTTGTTAAGATTAGTACCTCTACTGTTCTGAAAAAAAAAATCTATGTCGAGACTCAACTGGAAATGGTTTAAAATTGCGTCTAAAGAGCACAAGGTGGCTGTCAAAAGGCCGAAAGTGTGTCATCTTCGAGCACCTTGCCGCTGATAATGCGCCGCTGCTCGCCATTGTCGACCGCATGGGGCGAAGAGCCGAGCCTCACTCTTCAAATAACGACGGTTTCCCGCGCTGCTGCAGCGCAAGAAATAATAAAGAGAAGCACGCTTTTGCCGCGCTTTTCGAGCGCCGCGACTGACTTTTAAATCACGTGGTACGGATCGGGGGCCGCCATTGGCCGCTGCGCGCCTGTGTGTGCTGTGAAGTCTACATGCAGGATCCGTGTCTCGTCGAGCAGCGCAGTTGAACAACGATTTTCTCGAGTGCTTATCCGTTATGGATGAAGAAAACCGTGGTAAGCGCGGTCACCGGCCTGTGAAGTTTCACTCGGCGCACAAATTTCGAGGACGCCGGCGCAAATCAAAGCCAAACACTCAAACCACGAAAAGATCGTCTGCTGCCGCAAGGTGTAGTGGCAGTGACGCCGATGCGTCCGACGAGTTTGTCGTGGCATTCGAATATGTGAGTGCCTCCCGGAAAAAAATGTCTCAAAAACTAACAGGAGAAGCAAGGGCTCGTCGGCGTGCGCTGAAGAAGAAATCTCTTGTCGAGGAGTCAGCTCGAAAGAGCCGCGAGGGCCAAACCTATGGTGCTGGCGCATTTTAATGGCAGTGGCCTCTACAAGGAGGATTGTTCTTTCTTGTGTATAAATTTCATCGCACTTAATGAAATCTTTGATAAATAAACCTGCCATTTTGACTTTAAAACTCATTTTTCTCAAAACACAAATTTTGTCATTTTTTTCAATGTGCCCCTCCTTTTTCGGGTACTTCTGGTGCTCAGATCTGCATGAAATTTTGCCCAAACATTTTCCAATGCATGATAAATACAATTATCTTGTTTAAGTTTCAATATTCTTATTATATAATTAAAAACATTATGTAAACTTTTACTCGGGTAGGAGAAATATGAACTTCCCACGTAAAAATTTTTCATGTCTAGTACATATTTTGTATGGACTTCCTAGTTAGTTATTTGCATTCTACACTTTATTTGAAACATTATGAACTATCTATGGTAAAAAATTATTGAAGTTTAGTTATGAAAAGCGGGGGGGGCAAAAAGCTTAAGTTTTTCATTTTGTCATGTTGCAAAACTAAAAGTATGCAACTTGCAAGAAATCTAATTATATATTTGAAATCAGCATAAAAAGTTCTATAAGCAGCTCAAGTTTCATTGTTCTAGGGCGAATATTAAAAAAAAAGTGTCTTCGAGTAGCATCTCCCCTTAACAAGGTGCTGCGCAAAAGAAACACGGACAAGAATTGACTGCGCCCGTCCTCGTTCACTTCTTGTCCGCGTTGACTTTGCGCAGCAGCTTGCTTAATGACATGTATTTTACGTGCGACATCACATGCGACGTATATTCAGCTCCTGAGCAACGTAGCTCTACTGAAGTGGTTATTCCAACGCTGTGCGACCAAATGCGACTAATCCGCGCACGCTGATCTTTATAACGTGGGAGAAATGTGAAGGAAATTATTTTACATATCAAATTCCTTTGTCTCAATTGGGAGAAGAGATTCGTGTGTGTGCCACCGTAAATATAGTTATTATCATCGGATGACTTGAGCAGCTCGAGTTTACCAGAAACGATGAAGGAGATTGGCTTGCCTGACTATACTTTATTCGTTGGACGACTGAGTTATTGCTGGACAGAGTTTTATAGCGTACAGAGTAGGATTTCAGCGGGGAAACTTCGACAAACGCGCGGGGTATCCCAAGGAGCAGTTTGGTCTTCGCTACTGTTTACTATCTTGCTTAGCTCCGTTCCTCGTCAAACTGATGTCTGCGCTGCTGATATAGTACTCTTCGCTTCGGCGAATGACATTCAGTCCCTGTATGACATTTTACAAGAATACTTATCCTGCTTGGAATATTGGCTAGACAGTATTCGGTTGACCATCAATGTACAGAAGTGTGCAGCTCTCTCATTCTCCCCGCAAGACCATATAAATATATCCCTCTCCTTCCATCAGGCAGACATTCCCTAATTGCTAACAGACAAGTACCTCGAAATTATTTGCGACGGAAAGCTTACTTGGCGCATGCATATTAAACATAAGGCGAATAAAGCGTCACCTGCGATGGGCATACTCAGAAGGATTAGTACTAATTGATGGGGCATGCTCAGAGACATATTGATAATGATTTACCGCATGTACACATATATACTGGAGTTTGGATGTGCCTTTTTATCTGGTGCTCCAGCTGGGAAGTTGCGTCCGCTAGTTTTCCTTGAACGCCAAGCCCAAATTTGTAGTAAGTATAAGGACTCCCGAATCCCTTGTTTCGACACTAGATTTAAAATATTAATAGTTCAAGGCTCTATGAATCGCCGATAAGACGAGACCAATATATATTTATCAGCCAACCTGACCTGGTCATGTGGTCTTGGTTTCACACACCACTGGTGATTTTTAGCAGCAGCTATAGGGTATAGTCATAATGCTTGGTCCTCCGGCCACACTGGGCGCGTCCGCCATTTTTTTTGGGGGGGGGGGGGGGAGGGGCGCCGTCGCGGAATCATATCTGCGTTTCCATAAGGAGAGGCCACGATGAGGCTGAGCCGCAGTCGTTGGCGGAGCTTGCGGAGCAAGAAAATGCATCCGCTTCTTTCGTCATCCAGCGCCACAAATCGACGAGAACCTAATATGGGAGCTCTGCGCGCTTAAAAACTCCTCTGGACGGCCGCTGCACGAGGCGCATCGCTTCGCAAAGCCGAACTGCTGTTCTCTAGTGACGTGTGCTTCCGATCTGAGATAGACGTTCAAGAAAGGTATTCATTGCAGAGGAGATGTGACTCTCAGACTTCTAAGAATACCTTGCACAGTAATACATCTCCATTATATTTCCCTCTGCGATGATAAACATGCGTCAGATAACGAAACCGTGTCGTTTACGTGTGACTTGAGCAACACTGTGCTGCATTCCTTGCCTCATTTCTTTCGCTACAGGACACCCTTCGCAGTAGCGTGTGTCGTAGTTTTCGAAATAAACAAGGCATGGGCATGTGCATGAGCGGTGCGCCGCAAACCAAGCAAAAATGCTGATCGCGCGTTTCGACTGTGTACAAAGGGCCGCCCGAGTAATGATCGTTTAATGCACACTGGTTGTTTATAATGCCTTGTGGTTGTAATCTATCGCGCAGATTTATTATCGTCGTTCTGGTTTTCTTGAACGCTATACGTGTGCGTTCATTGATATATATCTTTTAAAATATTGCGCTCTTTGCTTTCGCATGCCACGGAGGCGGGCATTATCGCGCGCCGCGCGCTATTGCGAACAGCATACGAGTGCCCGCGATCAGCTGAAAGATGAGGGCGATGATCTACCTGAATGCCAGAGAATGACAGAGAGGTGAGCTAGTTGGTAGGTGCTCATGTTAAACAGAAACAGGACGAGTAAACACGGACACAAGAGCGAAGTGAATAACTCTTCATAACGCTCCTCTTAAATTAGCATGCCCCACTTAACTGCTCTTGGAAGAAACTAATCTTTTGATAAATGTTCATTTCAGTGTTCTCGATCCTGTTATCACCATTTTTCAAAATTTCTTACACTACCGGGGCGCGCAAATCACCCGAAATCACGCGTCTCTATTGAAATCTGCGGCGCGTCCGCGGGAGCCGCGGCGGAAAATGGCGCCGTGCGCTGCGCGCGCCGCTGGCGGGCGAGGAGAATCAAGGAAGAAACGCGCGCGCGTATGAGAGTGTCGTTACTTTCCTTTAGTCCGATACAACTTAAAGGGACTGACAACCAATTTTTATGGTACCTGTTTTCTTTAGCGCAACGGAAAGTTTACCGTTCACAGTGCTAATGACGGGATGGTAACGTGAGAAACGCCGCGAAACACAGAATTTTTCTATCTGCGGCGAATATGAAGTCGTACCTGGTAAATACCTTTACAGAAGTAATTGAATCTTTACTGTACAGTCGCGCTCAATATGACTTGCAACACGGGAGCGCGTGGTCTCACGAGTTCAAAGATTGCGCATGGCTTCCACTATAGCCCTTATTTCCATTACTAAACGCGTTTCTCTCACTTGGGTATGATCCCAAATAAGAAAATAATATTCAGTTGTTGAAATAAAAACAAGTTGGAGCCATGCGCAACCTTTGAACCCGTGAGGCCACGCGCTGCCGTGTTGCAAGTCATATTGAGCGCGCCTGAAAAAAAGGTTTACAATAGACGAACATCAATCGTAATTGTGACAGAACAATATAAAACACCTACAACAACAAACCACAAACCGCTTAACGTGGATGCACCCACGCTGACTCTTGGTGGTACACCTCCATCCCGATGACTAACGTCCATGATCAATGATTAAAGAAACCCTTGCGGTAGTTTCAATGCGAGAGAATAATTAGAGAAAGAGGTGTGATAGCCAGGAGAGCGTCGTATACACTCTCAGTACGGTCCTGGATAATAGCCTCGATATAGGCGGCATCCTTCGACGTACTGTTTATTATCACGGCTATGGACAGCCCAGCGAAGAGAAGTATACGTTACTCTCTTCAGGCGGCCTCGAACTTGAGGAGTGCCGCCTATAAACTATCGCAGTAAGCGGCCGAAGTCCGCATACGGCCCCGCAGGCCGATCCGCGTGCGAGTTGAGCCGTTGAGCGTCAGGGCGGCGGGGAACAAGCGTCGGAAACAACTGCACCACGCATGCGCTTGAACGAAAAAAAAAAAAAAAGAAAGAAGAATTGAGACGCGCGCTCCGCGCTCGCCCGGCGCGCGTGCGTGAAGGAAAAAAAAAAAACGACAGACGAGCACCGCGGAAGCTGAGAACTTTCGTGTTCGCCGCGCGGCCGCTCCATCACGAGACGTGCAGGCGACAGAGCTTTGAGGCCGGTTACCGTCACCTGTTTGTCAACGTACTTGGAAAGCGCTAAACTGCGTCGGCTGCGCGCTTTGCGCCTGCCGCTGGGTGATATGTTTTCATCAATGGATATGAAAGGTGTGTATCGAGGGCAATGTAACGCGCCGCGACGTGAGTGCGATGGATTTTGCCGCGCCGCGAACAATGAGCCTGCCGCACCATACCAGGCTGGTTGGTGGGCGTAATGCGGGCACAGTCCAGTACAACATGCTCGAATTGGTAAGTAGCCTTTTTGTTTTCTTTGATGGTGTCGTGATATCTGCTGATGCATGTGCAGGATCCAATTTTGCTGAGTGAACTAAAAAAAAAGAAAAATAGGAGGAGGGTGGGCACACTTAGCCCGATATATATATACATTGATCGTGTTATACTTGCGAGAGAACATTAAGCGCAGCAGTAACTACTCCCGAATTTACATGCTTTGTGTGTAATCTTCGTTACATCCCATTGTAGATGCGCTTTTTCGCGGAATACAATGCTTCTTATGTTATCATGTGTACACATTACGTTGTGACAAATTTGTTTTCAATTTACTCAGTTCATGGCTCGCATTTATTTCGTGACTTAATTGTGGCATGCCAGCTTGCGTAACTTTTCAACATCTGGAACCGCGTACGTTTTTCGGGGTCGAGATCTACGCAGGACGTGTTCTTCATGCCGCCCGATGTGCCACCCAGTCAACCGCAGGAAGCGATTGAAACACTTTCCAGTGCTAACGGCGCACTCTATTTAGGATATCATACATCTCCCTGCATTTGGGCAAGCCCCAGTGTTACTGTTTTGATTCCAATAAAAGACGACAAACAACATTTGTTTTATCAGTTATCGAGTTATGACATTTGTCACGCATTAAAAAGAAAGTACTTGTGCATGCAAAACAGATTCCTGAAACACTGGCCTATCAATATCAATGCTCGTGTTATACAAAACAAGTTGAACAGATGATTTTTGGAAAACAATGCACAAAAGGAATAAACGGAAGGCAGTGAGACAGAGAGTGATCCACATTGATTGAAAATTGGTGGGTTGAACTTTTATTAATGGTTCTGTAATTGCATGGTGAACTCGAAAATCGAGTGCAGGTGCACCAGGCAGCAGGAGATCATATGCCACCGACCTTTTTTCAGTTTTGAATATCTGCTACAGTTCTCGTATTCTAGCATGGCATTTGTAACGTTGAACCACGATCAAGCCAACCTGTGTACTGCTGTGGCAATGTACCAGTTATAGTATATCCTCATTTTCTGAAAATCAGCTGTTTTATTGAGGCATGCAGCAACAATATTTCAAGTTCGTTCTGCACCCCAACTACACGCGGACGTTCGCGAAAGAGACGTGCAAAAGCATCGACTATTTATTTGGAGGAAAACTTGTCCGTGGCAAATTTGTGTACGTCATACTTGATCTTGGCGCACGTTTCGACATTCACTTGAACAGCGGTGTGATGCTGAGTAAAGGTAAGAGTAGCTAGTTCCCATATATAAGATAAGTTAAAGACTGAAGATGAGTAAAAACCACTGTGTCGCGCAAAATAGCGCGCATAAGTGGTAATTGCTGAAACAGATGATCGTCGAACTGCTAAAAAGGTGCCGCTGACCCAACGTGCGGCTAGCGACGGTTCACGCGCACTAAGTGCAAATGTTAGTGTAGGCACTTTAAAATACCAATTCAAGCATTAACGTGCCAAAGCAGATTAACGTTACACGAACAGCTGAGAACGGGCTGCTGTCACTGACACGCGTGTACGTCGCGGCATAAATAACGGAAATTGCTCGCAGCACACGCATATGGGAAAAATGTACGTGGGTTCCGAGATCTGAGGATATCCTCGTCACGCTGGTTTACATTCGCGAATTTTCGTTGAGCGAAACAACCGCTGTTCACGGAGAAGCTTTAACGACACACGGACACACGTTAACCCATTAGGGACCACTGTACTTTAAAAAGTACACTTCCTTTTTCGGGCGTAGGAAATACAAAACAGAATATTCTGATCTCGCTCATTACAATTTCTGATACCAAGGGTTGCAGCAAGAAAATCCTAATTTGGAATATGGACTCGGTTATGTTTTTTCTGTTTTATGAGCCGTCAAACTTTAGGAAAATGAGAGCCTGTTAGACGCACGTGGTCAGTACTACTTTTTCTAAATTAATTTCAAGTTTTACATTTTATATGTTGAAAAAACGGACTGCTTCTGCTTCAGCAAGAGCAGTTCAATCCCTACAAAGCGCGAGAAGCCTACAGAGTGCATACTTTTGCTGTGAGGAGTAATCAAATGTTGCTGTACTTTATTTAGTACACTGGGACTTCGTGGGAGCATACATGTAACTCTTCTTGTGCGTTGCATCATAGATTCAACAGGCTTTTCTTTGGTATGAATGCCGTTTTTTTTCGGTTATCTAAGACTCATGAGGCTGCGAAAGATGTCGCTGTGAATATACGAGAGCCTCTTGATGTTTTAATTGGCGATTCTGACCCTAACTTGGGAACTTAGGAGGAGGAGGGGAATGGCGACGGTATGAATGGATGCTCTCTGCTAACGATAAAAAACATTGAACGAAAGGAACGTGGGTAAGATAACTTCTCTTTTGACTCAGGAAAGCAGCTTCGTTTGAAAAATGGCAAAGACAACAGCATAATTGCTATGCTGACGAAAGACTACACAGTTGAGTCACTATGCTCTGTATCGTGGTGGCCCTTCACTGAAAAGAAAAAAAAAGCAGTGCCACTGTCCTCCTTCTTCATCCGCAGTAGCAATGCCATGAGGGGGTTTGAGCTTTACGATCAAGCTGCGAATGACTAGATAATTTTCATCCCTGAGAAAAAGTGGTACCAGTCCCTTTTTACCCAGATGATCGAAATAGCCGAAGACAACGCATAAAGGGTCTGCTACCACATTGGAGGTTATAGCAGACCCTCTAGGCGTTGGCTATTGTCCTTCAATCGCATAACAGCAAAACACTGACTGCGCCTTGTTGTACCCAAGAGAAGTATCAAAGCTCTCCAGGTTCCACTGTGCTTGCTATTACCCTCTATCCATACGGACATTTTTCACAAGAAGCCGGCAAAACAGTTGAATTCTGCCAAAATACATCGAAAAGGTGTGGCGAAAACTGTGACGTTACGCTTTCCCTAAAGCACTGGTCCTTGATTAAGTTGCGTGGGCCAAGATAACTTCGTTATTTGTTCGGCAAGGGCCCAGCGTATTCGCCATTCTTGCATCCACTCACCTCACCGATTGCTATCTCGAAGGCCCAGCGTACTTTTTATAGTACAGTATCATAACTCCTGAACAAATACACGTAACGCTATGAAAATTTGCACGTGTGGTTATCTGTTGTGGAGAATTAAATAAGCAAAATTTCAATAAAATCGGACCAGTAGTTCTTTCGTGGTCCTTAATGGGTTAATCGTTCTTGCGGCACGAGGAATTACGAACCGAAGTCGGAGCCGAAGGTGCTTACCGCGTTTGTCTGGAGTTCATGAAGCCCCGCAAACTATTTGCTGACCTAATGCACCCTCAAACACATGCACATGGCACAAAAACAGACGTTCAACGTCGCGCCGACTGTTTGCAAACGGCATGGTAGATATATACCCCCGCAAAAAAAACGAGCATTCTTGCGGTGGCGCTGTGGTGCAATGGGTAAGTTATCTGCTTTCAGTGCACGCGGCCCCGAGTTCGATTCCAGTGCTGTGCGTAATTTGCATGCTGTTGTCGCAGATGTTGATGATTGTGATACTGCATAGGCGGAGAGTTTTCATATTTCCGGAGGGGGGCGGGGCGCCCGATTTGCTTTCCCACATTCTCTTTCTCGCTATATATGTGTGTATGTCATCATCATCATCATCATCAGCCTGTCTACGCCCACTGCAGGGCAAAGGCCTCTCCCATGTTTCGCCAATCAACCCGGTCCTGTGTTTTCTGCTGCCACGTTATACCTGCAAACTTCTTAATCTCGTCTACCCACCTAATTTTCTGTCTCCCCCCTCACGCGTTTGCCATCTCTTGGAATCCAGTCAGTTACCCTTAATGACCAGCGGTTATCCTGCCGACGTGCTACGTGCCCGGCCCATATCCATTTCTTCTTCTTGATTTCAACTATGATATCCTTAACCCCCGTTTGTTCCCTGACCCACTCTGCTTTCTTCCTGTCTCTTAAGGTTACAGTGGCGTAGCCAGGGGGGGGTTGTGGGGGGGTTCAACCCCCCCCTCGAAATTTTTCAGTTTTGCTTGCGTATATATGCACGCACACATACAAACGCACGCACAAACATATATAAAGTATGTTTGAACCCCCCCCCCCCCCGAAAAAAAATTCTGGCTACGCTACTGTAAGGTTACACCTATCATTTTCCTTTCCATCGCTCGCTGCGTCGTCCTCAGTTTAAGTTGAACCCTCTTTGTAAGTCTCCAGGTTTCTGCTCCGTAGGTAAGTACCGGTAAGATGCAGCTGTTATATACCTTCCTCTTGAGGGATAGTGGTAGGCTACCATTCATGATTTGATAATGCTTGCCGAATGAGCCCCATCCCATCCTTATTCTTCTAGTTATTTCACTCTCATGGTTCGGCTCCGCGGTTACTACCTGTCCTAAGTAGACGTACTCCTTTACAACTTCCAGTGTCTCGCCACCTATCGCAAAGCGCTGTTCTCTGCCAAGATTGTTCCACATTACTTTAGTTTTATGTATATTAATTTTCAGACCTACTCTTCTACTTTCCGTATCCAGTTCAGTAATCATAAGCTGTAATTCGTCTCCCGCGTTACTCATCAATGCAATGTCATCAGCGAATCGCAGGTTACTGAGATACTCTCCATTAAATCTTATCCCTAACTCTTCCCAATCTAGGGCCCTGAAAACCTCCTGTAAACACGCGGTGAATAGCATAGGAGAGATCGTGTCTCCCTGCCGTACGCCCTTCTTTATTGGGATTCTGTCGCTTTCTTTATGGAGGACTATAGTGGCTGTGGATCCGCAGTAGATTTCTTCAATTATGTTTATATAGGCTTCGTCGATGCCCTGATTCCTCAGTGCCTGCTTGACTGCTGATGTCTCCACCGAATCAAATGCCTTCTCGTAATCTATGAAGGCTATGTATAGGGGTTGGTTGTATTCCGCGCATTTCTCTATCACCTGATTGATAGTATGGATATGGTCTGTTGTTGAG